>LQNK01000275.1:465740-488302 GCA_001586405.1 Phoebis sennae | reverse complement strand
TGTAAACGGAGGGTAAAAAAATAAATTCGCGAATACATCATTGAGTGAGGTTTCATTGGAAAGGTCTTTAAAAATGATATCGAGGTTTCTAAATGCGTTTTTTGCTAAAATAAATATTTCTTGAGATATATGCTTCGAAAGTCGTGAAATTGACATACCACGTGGCAATGTAAGATTTTGGTTGAGTTGCAGACATGCCTTTTTATACTCTTAACGTATAGATTAAGAGGTTAAAACACTCAATGAATCCTCAAAAACCTTCAAAAATAACTAACTCTCTGCACGCGGCTTCGCTCGCGTGGCCCGCGGCTTCGCTCGCGTGGCCCGCGGCGTCGCGTGGTTTTCTGTATTTTTAGAGTGGCGCGCGGTCTGTGAGATTTTGGTCAAACCTATTTCCATAGAAAATTATGAAAAAAACTATAGACATGCGCATATATCACTGGTCCCGCGATCGTAATTTTTTAAAACTTTTGTTGTGCTCCTCTAAAAATACAGAAATTAGTAGCCCACGCGGGCGAAGCCGCGGGCGGAAAGCTAGTACTAAATAAAACACCGAAAAAACGAATTGTTTTAGATTAAGATTAATATTTTATGCAATAGAAGTTAGGTATCTAATTAGGTTTTGTTGACGTGATGTTGAGATCAAGCATTATTGTATTTAAAATTGTCATATTTTTATACTAGCATGTGCATATAAATTATTATATTATATTATATTATTACTAGCGCCCCAGCTTCGCACGGCAATGCTGATACTAAAATATACACTACAGAAAAACTGTAAACGTTTATATATTATTTTGATACTTCCCGTAAATAAACTCAAAAATAACAGTATTTCTCCACTATTTAATCGATGTATACATATACATATAAACCTTCCTCTTGAATCACCCTATCTATTAAAAAAACCGCATCAAAATCCGTTTCGTAGTTTTAAAGTTTTAAGCATGCAACAGGACATAGGGACACAAAGCGACTTTGTTTCATACTACGTAGTGAAGAATTTTAAAACTACATTTATTACAAATACTGCAACAAAATATGAAGCTGCATAGTTGAGCGAAACATATCTACTGACAATTGGAACTATAACTGAATTCCTCGAGTTTTCCGAGCCCGATGCCGAACTCGTTGAATGCGCGATACGTAACTATTCGTAAATAGTTCAAGTGTTACTCGAGTTTTATTGTCCTTTATCGTTTGACGCCTTTCTATAAATGGAAGGATTGCAGACGCATAGAAATTCATATTATTTTGTTCTCGACATGCTAAAATATTTCATTGTTATTAAATGTGAGTTAACATTTATTTCTGCTCTTCTAAAGAACATAAAATTGTGTGAATAAAAGGATTTCACAGTTAAATTAAGTGTTATATTTAAATACATTATTTATAATTTATTATTATACTTTAAAAATTCAAAGAAAATTTACCTTAACGTTAATTATCAGTGTAACTTTATGGAGCTGTTAAAACATTTAAATGGCTGAGACGGTCAAGTTTACGTATTTCATTAAAAGTTAATTAAGCATAAATATGAGCGTGGTAAAGCCTAAAAAGTTTAACTTGGCGACTTAGCGTCCTTTGCTAGAGCACTTTCGTAAAATTGCTTTTGTTGGCCTCGTGCTTTGCTGTCTGTTGAGATTAAGGTCATAGCTCATTACGCCGCGTCAGCCGCATCGCCTAGCGTCGTTGACCTATAGCGAGCGAAGCGATCAATTGACGTTACAGCCTCGTAGTAGCGAGCCTATGCCCATAGTATCCTACTCTTATTATAAACTTGAAACATTGGATTTGCCAAAGCTGCGGCTAAAGAACAGCTAAAGAAAGCTTGTGTAATATAAAGGATGCAAACTGAAGACGTGGCAGTGATGATCGGGTACAGTTCTACAATATGCCTCGGCCTCAATGTCTGGGTTCGGAAGGGTCTTCAATTCAATACCCGCCGCTGCTTTGTACGATAAGCGCGGAGTTCCTTGAAGTAATTCTCTGTTATTGTCCACGTAATTTGATGATGGGCCGTGCCATGTGTATGTACTATGTGGTCGAGTGTGCTGGTCATATAGGTTTAATGCTAGGCGTCTACACAGTGGTATCTTACCCAACAGACGTACATACGATTGGCATTTTTTATAAAAATTATAAATCAGATTGGATACGATAGCGACCTGCGCACGCTTAGCTTAAAACAACGGCAATATCTACTGGTTAGAGGTATTAGGTTTAAAATTGATTTTTTTCAACGATATCTATTATATGCAGCGCCATCACACAAATGATATCCATATCATAAAGCTATGGATGAACTATATATAAGTGAACCTATGTTTGCAGTGTTGCAAGAGATAAAATACTCTTGCGCACTCACCGAGTGTTAGTATTGATTGCCTAGACAATATACTCGTAGTTTTTTTTTCGAAGATTTTGCAAAAATATTCTTCACTACTGTCTATTACCTAGGATTCAAACTATGTGTAGGATAAATATTATCGTAATCGGCTCAATGGTTCATCTTCCAAAGCGTAACGGTTACATAGGAGTTATTTTTAAACCCGTGATATAATTTCGTATCATTCAGTATAGATATGCAGATCGCGTTGTTTAAATAAATAAAGTTACATAGCTATTCCTAATCACCCATCAAAGATAAAGTGACGCGTATTATAGTAGCTTGATAATAGTATCGATTATTGCCGAGTGGAGGGGAAAAGGGGGCACGAGCACTGCCCATCCAGGGGATTTGAGTTATATCGGTCGTGTAATCCACAAACACGATGTACAGCGGGTTTGATTTCGTTCGAAGGTACACATGACGCCTATATATGATCTTTGATATATAACTATACTCATATTATGAGAGCTGGGACCGTTTTTGGGGAGGTGTTTGAGGCAAGCTGAAAACTTGTCTGATGCCTCTTTAATACACCCCGACATGGAAATGTAGACCTAGCTGGTGAGCAGTCGGAAAAATATTCTATCGTCAGTACATTTATATACGACGGGTATATTATAGCAAGAAACTCATTAAGTTACAAGCTATATGGAGAGATACGTATGCAAGCTACGACGTTTAGTATCCGTGGAAACATTTTACCCGTCTCGTTATTCGCGTATCTCTAAAGCAAATAAAAAAATGAACGACACTTATTTAAAATGAAATTAATGAAAACACCAAATTGGTTATAAATAGCGACAGTAAAACTTAGAGATATAAGACAAGCAAGCGGCGGTTTATCGCGGTCCCTACGGTCTCTAGACAACCCTTGCAAAGAGTAAAGCAAAGAAATGTAGGTCGTTGAGGGAAAGCAAGACAAGAAAAACAAATATCCTCTTGACAGGATCACTTAATTCTGTCGGGATATATTAATAACTAGCTGTCTGGCCGTGGCTTCGCTCGCGTGGTCTACAACATTTTGTATTTTGTAGAGGCGCGCGCTGGGTGCGATTTTGGTCAATTCTATATATAAAAAATATTTGAAATGAAATGTCTTAATCTATACGTTAATAAGGCATGTCCGCAACTCAACCAAAATCTTACATTGTCGCGCTGCAATGTATGACATTTTTTTTTACTTTAGAATTGTATACTCGTAAAACATTTTTATTAGGAAAAAAATTATTATGAAGGCTAAGTTTAATTTTAGAAGACAATCAGACAAACAGATAACAATTATTACCATGGTTTTGGGGTCTATCAAATACTTTGCTTAGAAAAATATCTAATGTACAGAAATTTCTGATATGTTTAGAGTATCAATAACACCATATATATTTAGACGTAGTATTTTCTTCATAGCAGTTTACGCCTGTTAGTATACAATTCCAGTCACACATGTACGATATAAATTATGTACACAGGCTCATCGTATGCCATTTCTGTAGCACGTTAAATTCATTTCCTTTTAACCGTTTCGTCTCCGGCTTCAACGGTACACATACATATGTGAAACAGTTTATTTTGATTGTCCTTTACGTCAAATATATAACTTACTGAACGTAAATGCTTAATATTATATGATGATTTAAATTTCATCATTAAATGTTAAATTTTTTTATTGGTCAATTTCGATTACGTGCTGAGTCGACTGACGGTGTCTTGTCATAAATCTGACCACCGACACTTATGTAAAATTTAAGTTTACGTAGATTTTACAATATTACAAAACTAAAATTTCTCAACCGTAAGAAAACGAAGAAGTAAAATCGGTTCATAGGCTTCATTGGAATTTCTATTGAAGGACATACACGTAGGGAGTCAATTTAGGTAAAACGATAAAGAAATTCTCAGTCGCAGTGACTTAACAATCAATTACACGCTACGTAGGTACACAAAGGTGCGAATGTACGCAAACGCAATGGTCATTACGTAGACGATAATCCACGGTGTCAGGTTTAGATGCAGCAATTATTTTGATGGACTCGCCTCTCGTCGGTCAAATCTCGCTGCGAAACTGGACACGGCATCCACAATTGATTTTCAGACATATGACGTGAGCGGTAAACCACAAATTGCGATGACAGAGCGACAGGGATCGGTTTGTAAGCATTAATTATCACTAGTCTTCAGCAGTTTTAAGAAGTATCTAGAATTCGCTGGGACTGTAATGTCTGTTCATTATGTAGAATGGCTCATTTTGGATAATGAAAATAACGAATAAAATTTGCATTGAGTTAGCTGGTGATAAAATAGATTGATAGAAAATGGTATTAAAAAATAACGCTTTGTTACTCGTGTTAATGTGTAACGGCGACTTAATTATATTAATGAGGACACAAAAACTTATCAACTGAACACTTAAGTAAAAATATCTAAAAAAAATACTTGTAAAGCTGTGCAATGCACAATTTCATCAAGGCTCGATCGTATTCCTTAAAGATCTAATTGAAGTTGTAAGATTTGATTACACACGGAAGGACACTACGGACAAAGTTAAATTAAAGCTATCAAAGACTGTTCTAACTTCAAAACCTTCAATCATATGTTTAAGATTTCAATAAAATGTAAAATGTACGAAAGTATCTGAGGTTTTCCTTTGGTGTTCGTGAATGAAGTGTTACGAAATTTGTGAAATAATACTTAATCTTTCTTTTAACGACACATAGTATAATGTGTAAAATAAACTATAGGGGCTTACGGCGTATTGCTTCCAGAAAACAAAAAATAGAAGAGAAATTGCATTTTAAAAGTAGGTGATTCACATTTGATATCGTATAACTTACACAGACTACTCGCCAGTCAAGTCACGTTTACTGTATTATGAATATCTGCGAGTCCTATTTCCACTTAAGGTTTAAATGTTTAGTGAAAAACGTCGTCTAGTGCGATCTGCCTCCAGCATATTAATATTCGTCGAGCAAAATGTTTTACAAGAAACGATAAATCGCCTTAATAAAATGATATTAGATTTACGGACTATCGTGTGACTTTCGAAGGCTTGTATATTTCGTATCTAATGAAAATATCGGCGTGTTTTTTCTTGGAACTATAATTTGTTTTGCAGTATTGATACTTGACCTACCTTAATATGAATATCCGTAGCCTAGGTTGACTATAATTCTATTAATGTTACTATTCCTTTAAAGTCATCCCATTTGTACCTTAAAGGTCGGTAAATTATATTTTTTATTATATTATTTCGCCAGTTTGACCTATCCACTTTGGTAAATAATTGAGATGAAGCTTCCACATACTATGTTATAATATTTATTGAACAATATTAAATTATAAAACATATACAGACACTAAAACAATCTATTATTCAATGATATATTTTGATTGTGAGAATTAGTAGAGTTAGTCAAGAGATTATATAAATAAATGCAATAAGGCAAAACAATGTTGCTAATTATCAAATAAAATGTCTAAAATATTTTCTTACGAGGTGACCTTGTATGAGTATACTTACAAATGTATTGGACACATCTTAAGCGAAGGATGTTTGGAATTTCCTTGGAATAAAACTAGGATTATTCAACAATTGCTGTGGCTATTATTTATATTATAGTATAGTATTCCTTTCTAAAAAATACTGCGCGTCAAATGAAATGTTCCGATTAGAAAAGCTTATGAAATATAATTGTTTTCATCGATTTTCAAATTAATTGCATTGAATTGTCATTATAAGAGTAAAAAAAAAATACCCACATACATCACACATACATTTAAAAAACCTACTGAACCATCTGTTTCGCGCTCTATTTGAACTAAGCTGTCGTAGAATGAAATGAAGCCTGGTGGATTATATTAAGAGCTTTTATATGATACTGGTCTCAACGATGTTGGGTTATTTTACAAATTGGTTCAAACTGTCCATCCTCCTTTCTCTGTTTTTAAACTTCGAAGTCGTATTTACCAGGATCCTGAAAAAAATATCCTATTAGACAATGAATAAAGCATGACTCATGCTTCTTTCGTCTCATATTTTGTACCACACGAAGCCTGCGGCTTGATTCGCGGAAAATATCGAAATTGGCTTTTATGTTCGGTAAGAGCTTTATAGAGCTCTATATTGATATCGCGGATTATCTTGATGCAAATATGGTTGGATCTTTTCAAAGGATATGGTAGTAGTTTCGGTCGTTGCTTTGTCTGCGTATATCACTATAAATTATTTTAACGTAGTCTGTATCCCAATCCATCCAAAGCTGTTAAATATATAATAAAAAATCTACGTGTACGACAATAAAATAGGTTCAGCCGTTTTCGCCTTCACAAAATACTTGAATAATGTCTGTTGTAAATTATGCATTAATGAAGAAAATTAAAATTTTCACATTTATCTGAAATTTTAAGAAATTAAAATAAAGTCTTTAATAATTCTATCGTTTTATTAACAGCCGCGATTAATATCTTTAAAAGTTTTGGTACGAATATCTCATAAGTTTCCTAAGCTTGAGCGCATGAGTGTCATCAATGCGTGTCAAGTGCCAAGTGGATGAATTCGTTTATTGTGCTCATATCATTGTCCGACTGCAGTCCAAGAGTAAATCTAATCTAAGGCCATTGAACTATTTCAATATCCTCGGCTATACTCGGAGGCCTATAATTACATTCCAGCCGCATCAAGCGCATGCACGCAGGCGGCGAGGGTATAGGTCCTTGTGAAGATTCATAACAGATGAGTGGGAGAAACTTCATTGTGGACGTGATGTGTGACTGAGTGTGTAGAAAGGGATTTTTAGTGACTTCTTAGAAAACGGGTGTACCGTATTCTAAGAAGTTACCTTAATTTTACTTCCACTCAGGTATGACAAATTTCAATCGGAAATTCATGGAGTAAATAAATAGATCGAAGTAACGGATGGAGGTGTTAAATTTTCTTCCCCGAAATTTTCTTAACGAGAGTGGACGTGAGAGGAGGAGTTTTTTTCCGAGTCGGAATGTAAATTTTCGTTGATAGAGATTGAGTGAAGTCGAGGAATGCTCGAGATACGTATTAGAATACAGGTGTAAAGATACCTTTTTTAAGTTTCGTCGAGTCTGAGACGTAGGATATTTTATTATTTGTGAATGTAAATTATTGCATTGTATATAAAAAATTAAATATTGAGAATCGTTCGGCTATCGTCAATAACGTTTTTTTATAAAGCGCTTATCATTAGAAATAATATCGGAGAAACAATGCCTACTTAAAAATGTAATTTGCACCGCCATCTTCCCCACATAAGTTTGTTTGAAATTCCACTCCCCCTGCTCCTCTCGCTACCTCTCACGCACTTCCCGTGATTAATGGACGCGCCTTAATATCAGTGTGCAAATTTCAGCTATATTCGCTCAGCCCTCTTTGCACGCTCGAATAACAAACATCCAAATTTTCTCATAAGTTTACTTTACTAATTTTATTTTAAACAAAGCGTGTTATGAAAGTACCATGTCACAATGTGAGGTGACAAAATAAAAGAAACGCTTATATAATCACCAAATGACTTGTAAAATTAGCCTAAACAGTGAAGAGGCCTCGCACCATCAAAAGGCCTTTATGCTCCGACTCGAACTAATTCCACGAAATTTACCATCAAGCTCCGATATTTGTGTATACAAAACATTTGAATGAAAATTCATTGTGCGGCCGTCACGTCGCCTTATTTCACAGTACCTAAAATTAGTTTTTCCTTGGAATTTACATAAGAAACGGCAGGATTTTGACACATATTATTTTGACCTTATTTTATAAATGACAGTTTTGACGACGAATATAATGCATCGTAATGTGTGGCCTTTTGTTGGTGTGTGTTTGTGGATGTGTTTCAACTTATTATTGGATATTTAATTGGTCCCATTAACACGCTTTTATGCGGTTCACCTTTTGTTTCTATTTTCTTAGAATCATTTAAAGTTGTTTTCGAAAAATTATTTTCAAAATTTATACATTTAAAAACAAAAATATTTTTCATTGAGTCTGTTTTCATAATAGGAGTGTCAATTTTGTTACATGAGGAAAATTTATCATTCATTTAAAAATATATTATATTTTATTTAGTCACATTTATCATCTTTATTTAACGTGCCCTCAAAATCTATCCAATAGCTCCTTAATAAACCACATTAATGGATTCACAATCATTTAGTCCACACTTTTCTCTCTCATCTAACGCAACTTTAACCCACAAATCTCCAATTAGCTGATCGAGTCCCTATTATTTCGTCGACCGTACTTCCTTCTGCTCTTTTTTAACGTTTCAAAACTTACATGTAACTAATAAATGTTCAATTAACTATTTTACCAGGAGTTCTCAGCTACATCCACGATTGATGTTTTTTTCCTAAGTATTTTATTCTATCATTTCACTATTTCACTAATAATCAATAAATCAATTTTCATTTGTTGTAGTTTTAACTGGGTGAGCTTAGGGTCATACATTATATAGGGTTACATTCCTACTATTACTATTCTAGATTATGGAAGAGTATTAATTCTTAATTATTTTTTTGACTCTATATGATTTTATAAAACTACGTGAAGTTTACGATTCTAATATAAATTTTGAAAAATCAATTTAATAAAGACGACAACGTGAGCAGTATAATATACTTAAATAAATAATAGTCCTATTTTTGGTGGGTAGGTTGTCAGCTTTTTAAAAAGTGATATGCTCTTCTCTTGAACGCCTCTATATCGAATCTACTCGAAAACACCGTGCACGGGAAAAAAATTCTTCTGGAACCAGGCATCGAAGTAAAAGAGCTCCCACTCTTGTATCGCTGAAGATGTTATGCAGTAGAATTACTTTCTGTCGCCTGTTATCACACGGATAAATCCTTAACAAAATGTTACATCGACATATTTTCTCTAAATTGAAATAATAATAATTTAATGGAGGTTTAGATAAATGTATTGCACATTTAACACCATCCAATAAATCTCCAATGAACCGCTTACTGAATCCCCACTCACTCCACGCACGCTAATGTCATAATCGTACTGATGCACACACATTAATATGCGACGCGCGCTACCATCACAATCGCATAGTAGCAGTGAAAACTGCCTAATTGCTCACACAACTATTAAACGCCGTTTGGTACAATAATGCTGGATAATATATATTTTACATCAAATTTTAAGAGTAAAAGCGAACATGGTTACTGCCTAAATTGGGACAAGCTTGCGCCGGGAAAATTATCACTTGGTCAGCGGTAATTGTAACATGAGTGGGGTACCGGTAGATCGTACTTTTTTTTTTCTCGCATTCTTTTCCTATATATCCTATATTTTATACTTGTTTTATTCCTGGACCCTGGTTAAAAATTTTCGAACTTCTGGTGTTCATTATGGGTTTATTATAAATAATAACACATAATCCGTACGTATGGTTCTGGAAATTCTCTCATGACGGGGAAGGGAAGATCTAACAAACTAACGCAGGAATTACCTCGTATATATCAGCCTGGTCATCCCGCCTGTAGCCTCATTAACACATTAAAATGGCCAACTGTTTACCGACGCGTTCCGATTGGCGCTTGTTTACGGGTAAATCACTAAAACGGCCAGTGACGCCAGCATCATCGCCCTTCTGGTGATGTTTAACGAGCACCGCTTACTTGGACTATTAAGGGTGATTCTGTGACTCAGAACTTTCTCTTTGTATCGTAGAGAAATAGACTTGGCAGTGGCAGTTTGTGTAAGCGTAGCTGCACTGTATTGGTTTACCTAGTCCTCTGAGGCGGACATGGACAGGACTGGGGGTATACCGTTCGTGGATGAGCGAACACCAAAAGCGCCGACGTCTCTTATGAGAAAGTGTTAAATGGATCATACACAAATTCAGATTTATGTGTAGGTTTCCAGTATTGCTTTGACACGAATTGGGCTAAGCTCGCACCAAGTAGGATACCACAACCACCCTATTCAGAAAAGCGGTCAAAAATAATAGTTCTTCTGTTAGCACCCTTACCTTATAAAATTGATGCTATAAATCTCGTCCAAAAATAATACGAACTGAAATGAAATTTCGCATTGAAGCATGCTTTAATAAACGTATATCCGATATCCAATAAAAAATTTAATAGCAAGCAAATCAAGAGGTGAGTTTATCCCCCGTTCCGGTTAGCTGTGATTTAAAAAACATCCACAACAATATTGCAATACTCGGAATTAAACGGCTTGCTAGTTTTTTAATTTCATCCAGATACGATTATTTTCCGTTTATTTAAATACGGTATATCAGGCGATTGCGAATTAAATTCTTATCCTTATAGCATTTAAAATTATGTTTTGTTTCGTTAGATGAGTGGGAACGGGGCTGCCATAGTGTTTACCAATTATCGTGTTATACTCCGGATCTTACTAGCGCAGTTTGTTCTTTTCCTCTCTTTCGATGTTAGTAAAATTTACGTTTACGATGCCATACTAACGCCCTGCACATACCTTATACGATGGGTATGTGCAGGCGTTGAGCACTAAATATAGTCTATCAGTCATATCCATAAACACCATTTTTGTTTTAAAATAAAGGAGAGGTTTTTTATTTTATTTATTAAGTTATCAGATTTTAAATGTAACCATGTTCACCCGCTGGTTGAAGTATTAAAAATGGCGAGACATCTTCAATATCAATTCTTAGGCAGGACGTAATTTATGTATGTATCACAAAGCGACTAACCGCTCCCAAACAAATATATAAACATCATTTGAGAGTGAACACAAAATAAATAAGGGGAAATTACGTTTAGAAATACAAGATTGACGCCCGGAGGAATTCGCGATTCAATCTGTGCTCCCAGTTTATTTGTGATGTATTGACTGTGACGGATTATGGCAGCCGACATGCTTAGTGGTTACGTGTATGGATGAAAAATTTAAGGAGAAGTCGATGATGCCGGGTTCATTCCTGACACCATATCTTTGGGTCTGCGCTTGACGCTTCATTTTGAAGATGTCATAAGTCGTGGTAGGAAATCAGGCATTACCAATTTTTTAGCAGGAAAAACATGTTGTATATTTAAAAAAATAACTATTATTTAGCCTTATTCTCCAAAGATTGGTTCTCTTACGTAAATAACACACAGATCACTGGATAGTAAAACATAAGACGTAAATTAATAATGTTATCTTGTCCTTTGTTAAAGACAGTTAAACGACAAAAGTAGATGCTAATGGATGTCATGCTATCGGGCGATGTGACTGCTACTTTGCTCTGCCCTCGCATAAATAATTGACTTGAAACCGATGGGAAGTGCTGAGAGCGCCGCACACCGTGCGACACGACCCGATATTAAGATAAATAAATAAAATAATCAGGGACAATTAACACTACGCCATATAGTCCCGAACTAAGCAAAGCTTGTACTATAGATACTAGATAACTGATAGAGATACTTAAACATACTTATTTTTTGTAAATACATACATACTATAGATAAATTAACACCCAGACAGTAGAAAATTACAATGTTCATTACATCATAATTTTCTGCTCGTGGGGATCGAACCCACACCCTTCGGCGCAATAGACCTTTGCTGAACCACTGCGCCGACCGGGTCGTCATATAAAACAATAACTTCAATGATAAAGATAAACGAGTAGCACAACAGATTTAATTTAACGTTTAATTTGTTCCGTGTGACGACGGGTTAGAATACATGGCCACCCCATTTCTACCCGTGGGTGTCGTAAGAGGAGACAGAGGGTAATTCTGGTGCACAACACCTTCAGCAATAAAGGAGTGTGAGCCGAGCATTGCACAATTGGGCCAAGCTCGCACCGATGTAATTATTGTAATTACGGGAGCCAAGCCGCGCGGATCAGCTAATAGTAAATAATAGCGAAATTGATCGTTTCTTCTTTCATCTTCCTTACATCGTAACGTCTTCGTATAAAACGCTTTGTATTTTTTAATTAATGAAGATTTTAACGATTCTTAACTACGTGGCACTTACTATACCTATCCGATCTTTGATCGTATCGTCTCGTGTAAAGAGTATCGCGGGATTACTATAAATAACGTCGCGACTATATGTGGAATGTGTAGTAAACAATTCAATTGTTCGCCGTGCGCTGCAAGGAAATTAATTTATTGATTTATCTCCGCAACGTGACCCTACAAGATTATAATATAGAGTCCATTGGTCTATCGCCATTTTTTAATAAATTTATAATAGCTATTGTTGTCGAATACAATGTTTGTTTATTGGTTAGATGTGTGTGTAAATCATAAATACACATATGTTATTTGAGTATGGTGTTAAAAATATGAGGATATTTAAAAAAATAAAATATCACTCATGTGATATGTTTTCGTCCCGTCTTTCGGAGAGGCATCTATAATATGTTAAGTGTTTAGTTAGTATCCAAAGGGAAAATTTTTCATTTGGCCTAACGTCTGTTGGTTTAAGCAGCTGGGACCATATAAAGTGCGCCCCACTAGTGTCACCCATCTAAAAGCTGACTATGCCTTACATAGCATCTTGTGTTTGTTTTAACGCGAGCACTTTCCATATTAAATAAAATACTTTTTAAATAATTTTAAACGCGGTTTATTATACATTATTATTTAACCCGACGTTTCGAGCACTTTACAGCGAGCGTGGTCACGGGAGACTGTAAAGTGCTCGAAACGTCGGGTTAAATAATAATGCAAAATAATGTGTAATAAACCGCGTTTAAAATTATTTAAAAAGTATTTTATTTAATGTGCCTTACATAACTTAACTCCGCTGATCAATGGTTGCTGTCATAACATGTTGGATAGATATGTGGTTGACTGCTATCATATGCTTTCCGGTCACCCATCCACAGGCTGACCGCGCCTAACTTTGCTTCACTCACTCACAGAGATCGGTAAGTGCCTCATGAGACGGTATAGCTAATAAACAGGTGTCACAACGTGTATGATGATGGATATGGTAATGTTGTTGACGATCGCCCGGTAAATAGGGCGCATAATAACGCGTGTCGGTTTGTGTAATTTACAATTTTAGACAGCTGCGTGCCGGTGTGATGGCATTCTTGACGATTTTTCAATTACTTCTGATTGTGGTTTGTTGATTTTAGATGTTAATATGCCTTATTAAATCTAGTCCTGTCTTCTGTGTCTTCAACAATTCTTTGCAGAGGAAAATCGATGTTATGATCATTTAATATCACCTTTTTACTAAGTTGTATGTAATTTGACTTGTAAGGAGTGCAATGTCCATGATCAGCTATGGTCCTATGAAGTAATCCATACGTATTTTGAGTTATTTTTATGAAAACGTTACTAAGAAAAGCTACAAAGAACTTTGTAATTCAGAAAAATGGGTTTCGATAAAAATGTTAAGCGCTGTTAGTTACATATTTTTAATCTGTATAGAAAGCTATAAAATTCCGATTAAGCCTTCAACACGGCATTATAAACTGCATTTTCTCGGAGCCAAGCTATAAAGTATTCGATGTCATAACACCACATAACTCGTAAATAGTTTAGACGCGTTAAGCTGAGCGGCAGGGCTTTCCCAGAATTATCTGCGAAGTATTCGGTTATGAGCGATAGTTCACATTCGAAGGTTTTGGAGAATGTTGGTGTTGTATCGTAGCGATACAACTTTTTGAGAATGTAATGTGAATTGTTTACTTATCTTATCTTATAAAGATTGAGTTAGAAATTACTATTGTTTGGCAATTGAGGCAAAAGTGAAGAAAATCATCAATCAGATCTTACGAGTAGTAAGATTCGAGTGTTGACGATTGGGACGAAACTGTTGTACAATAAAACTGTATTGTTTGCATTACGTTGCGAGTCTGTTATTCCCTATCTGGGCTAATAATTCGTCTCTTTTCCGTCACCAATCCTTGGCTCCCTTGAGGCTGGCGGAGCACCTGCTCCTGTATTGTTACGTGTGTTCATGGGGCGGTTAAGCTTCAGGGACACTCGCGATCTTTACTAACTAGGAATTGAAAATAAATATTTGAGAAGAAACAAAGAAGGAAAAAAGGACAAAATAAGTGTTTTCTAGATTAATTGAGATAAAAGAACAATTGACGTTTTCGTAGTTTCGAAGCTTTAGGTATCGTAAAGAGATTTCTCGTCATCTTACTGCGAGACATATATAATAAGAAATGGCGCATTTCAGCTTGTGTAGTGATCGTGCATGCTAAGTGTAGGCATATGTGTACAGCATAAATACTCCCAAATGAGACGTTTTAACGCGAAAATTGACGATTCTAATGTAACGTGTGGCACAGTATAATAGTAGAGGCATCAGACAAGTTTTCAGCTAACTTCAAACACCTCCCCAGAAAATGGCCCTTGCTCTGAGACAATCAAGAGCGGTTATCGAAAATTGTATATTGATTCCCCCAAACTCGCGCCGGGATAAAATGCTTTCCACAGAACACCGCAATGTAGTAATGTAGTAGGACGTTGACAAACTGCAATTATGAAATTGCAGTTTGTATGAGGTATGGCAACTAGGTATTACGTCATAATGTTGTATGTATTTCTCTTATGTCTTATTTGCAATTTTAAGTATTTAAAATCTTTATTATTCTTAAAATATTTAATAAATCAGAAATTATTTCAATTGAAATTAAAGAAACAAAGAGTCACCAACTTATTTTTTAACGTTAAACTGTAAATGTATTGTTATCAAGTCCTGTATTCTTTTATAATTATTTGTAATTTCTTCTATTTTATCTTATTTTTTTTTCGATAAAAAGCGTTATTTTTAAATCAAGTTAAATATCAAACCATTCAACCTTTGCCTTTAATATCAAACAATTCAATACACCGTACTGCAATGAAAAATTACTTGGATGAATATACAGACTCGGATGCGGCCCGCGGACTGTAGGTAAAGGATCATGTTTTATTTCTCAGCCGGATTTAATAATGGATATTAGATCCATTTCAAAGCAAAACATTCTGCACAGAGTACTATAGTAGTTGGGCAAAGGATGCTCGGTACCATGCAGGTAAGTTTTATCATTTTCGAATAAGAATTTTTACGTTCTGTTGCGGGTATGGGTAAGATGTGAAATGATTTGTCTTTGTGCTTCCATTTTGATATTTAATGGATTGGATTTTAAAATTTGAGGCGGTTTGAGTAATACCCGTTAGTAAATTTGATATTGTATGTTTGGACAAGTAAAACTGGACATTGGCTGCTGATCATTTTTTCTTACTTTTTCCAATTATAACTACTACATAAATAAAGTGTTATAAATATGTATACGTACAATATATCATTTAAACAAGGTCGTTATCTTTATTAATTTTTCAAAAGCTTTGACCTTACCTTTTACCTTATACAAAACCTAGAATATGCCCGGAATGTTTAACAAATACAATTCAAGACTCTCTAGAAATTAATTTGGCCTAATTGGCAACGTATTTTTACTCCATAAGTCATAACAAAATTGATTTTTTCAAGTCTGGAGCTAAATTATTGAAAATATCAGTCTATTAATATCTATTTTCGCAGTGTTATTAGTCGAATTACCTACCTAGGATCCTGATATAAGAGTTCACTTTATTAAGATATTGTTTTGATCAAATAGGGCAATATTGTTTCTAAAGAAAACAGTAAATATAGAGGAACATCCTTCCAGAATGTTCCATTCAAATACAAATGTGCAATATTGGAAATTCCATATGCGAGATAAAAGGTGAAATTGTGAATTGTTTACAGTTTCAAACAAAGCATTTCTAGTAATCCTCGTGTAATCCTAGCTAGTTTTTCGAAGCAACTTTTAACAAGCAATGCTTTGACAAAGCTGCCTTTTTTACAAAGCTAAATTATAAAAGGAAGGTGAAATTATTTCTCTATCATTACTATTGTAATTCAATAAAAATTGGAATAATTTTCTCGTGAATTGTATGGAAGCTCTGTGCCCTTAACTGTGCTATTTGCAGAAAATATGCTTTTGAAATATGACTTCGTAGTCGTTATAAAGTACAATTCTAGTTACATCTGCAATATCGATGTTGCCGTTTCCTTTTATAACTACACTCGTATGCTCGTATTTTTTTTTTTCAGACTTTTGCACCGTGCAGTGCATTAAGATCGGTTTGCAATTTGATTAGCAGTCGACCAATTTCACGAGCTGGTCATATGTTAGATGCAAAAGTCTCACTGGAATACTTGACTCAACTGCTTTGCTGCCTTGAAGACAGACGCTGAATTGATTGTAAATAACTTTTTGCCATGAAATATAACCGACTTTCTCACATCAAAAAGAAGAAAATAAGTTTTATTTTATTTTTGAAATCTATTCAATGCCATTGAATGCCACCTATTTAAAATTTAACAAGATTTTGCACCGATGTGTCTACATTAGAACTTCAGACTTTGAGGTCTTCAGAGCTAGTCACAATTCAGTCAGTCAGAGTTATAAACCATTAAATCTTAACCGCAGAGCTTATTTTGTTTTTTGAAGAGTTCTCTGGAATACCTTCCATGTTGATGATCAAACACTTTACTCTTTGGAATTCAGAAAAAAATCTCAAATCGGACTATAAACACCGGAGATATGAGACATACATAATTGAGAACTGAGAGAAGAGATAAATTGAGAACGTCCTTTTTATTAACTCTTCTATCAGTATTTCCAGCAACGGCTACATTAATATTGATGCTATTCGTCTAAGTATTGCAATTATAACTCGCAACCTTATATAGATCGGCGTCTCATAGCTGGTGCGGGTAAAAAACCATATTACTTCGCGAAAGGCCAAACGAGCTTACATCAACTCGTTGAGAGTACTTGTACGATTACTATGTAACATTCATGAGGTGACGTGGTTAAAAAATATATTACTTGGCTGTACTTTGCAGTGTGCTTTTGTAGAAGCTTTCATTTGTACACGATGTCATTTAATTTATCAATTATATGATTTATTATAAATAGGTTACTTAGAGTACAATAATAATGAAATAGAAATGTAATGTAATTTAGCTGATTACGGTTTATTAGTTGTAGTGGAGGTCGTCTAAATTTGGCAAGATTCTTCATTGATTGTGATAGCTATATCATTATATATTTCTGTTCATTTTTTGTATTTTATCTGTATTTTACATTGATGATCATAAGTGTTAAATTGTTTAACTCTAATCCTAACTTATATAAATGCGAAAGTAAGTAACCACTGAATCGATCTGGATGAAATTCTGCATAGAGATTGTTTGAAAAAAATTGAAATTGAAATACATGCTTCTGAACCATGTTTCTCTTTCGGGGTAAAGGGATAGCTTCTCCAGCTAATTTTTATTATTGCCCAAAAAAAAATGTAAATTATAATGGCAATGAAGAAGCCTTCATTTTGTAACTACTAAGGTTGTGCGACCGTAGCAAACTAAACACTAGAACAATACTTTATTGCACTTCGCAATAACAATAGATCGCGGGCGTGCTCGACACACAATATAATAGTTAATTAGTAATTACCAATATGTTATAAGTGCCGGCTGTGACGAATTCCATAATTTTCTGAGTCAGTTATTTTCCTTTGTCATGGGAGGGTTTGTGTATCGGAAAATATTCTTTCTTTGTTATAACAAGCGTGGGTGATTAACAAAATGCTATTTTATAAGTTTGTTGTGGGTATAGTCCACTCATTTGTGCGTATTCGCTGTAAAAATAGGACCTTGTTATCTAGACTAATATTATAAAGCGGAAAGAATTGTTTGTTTGTATTGAATAAGCTTCGAAACTACTGGACCATCATCCAAATTAAATTTTGTACAGCGATTCTTTGAAACCCGAGGAAGGACATGGGATAGTTTTCATCTCGAAAATTCTACGGGTACGGGAGATTTACGCGGGAGAAACCGCAGAGTTCAGCTAGTATAATATAAGAAGAAGGAAAGAAAGTTTATTATAACACTTTAAACTACCCGTAACAAGTGTCTTTTAAAAAATATATTTCTACCCATACATTTGCCACCTTTTTCAAAATAAAAGCCGTACTTGATCTTGAAGTCCTTAAAAATAAGAGCCTTTCTTAATCTTGAAATGTAGATTTTAAATTTTCTTAGATGTTCTTTTTAAAGTCCTTGGAATATAAGGCATTTTTTGTCAAAGCCGCGTTCTCATTGCTAATTAGAGATTGTACGTTTTCGCATTTTCGACACACCCGAATTGTATGCACGTTAATTTCACCGGCAAATGTTATATAAACATCGGCTTTCATTAGCAATACTAGTTCACGTATTTCGAGCAATTAGTGTGCATCAACGCTCTATGCTCGATATTAAATTAGTGCATTTTCAATCTCAGCCGCTCGGAATTCATTTCCGGGCGAACTGTTACTATTTAACTAGTAATCTACAGTATATTCCATTTATGTGTACTAATTTTAATGCGAAATGATTTGTTTGTTTGTTTAGTCTTGTATTTAAAGATTATTTTTGTTTATGAATGTTATAGGTTATAACCGCTCTAATTCACGGATGATACCAGGTAGATGAACAACCATACCTTTTTCATATATTGTGGGCCGCACCTAGTTATTATTTAAAATTAAAATCACTATCACTACCTCAACTTAAGCACATTGTATAAAATATTTTCGCCCTTCGATATTTATAGCTACCCAACGAAACTTACATGTATAAAAAAAATAGGTCACCCCATATCTTTCTTCACGGAGAAAAATCAACATATAAAAAATTACATTTTCATTAAAAGGATTTCATTTGCACTATGAAATATGTATTGAAATACTCTATAAAGGAAATGGATATTAATTTTCAGATCGTCTACAAATATAAAAACATTTATTTGGTCACGCAAAAAATTCACACTCGATACGATTTTGTTCAACTTCATTCTTTTTATTATTAATTTCCGAAATGACTTTTCACTTGTCGGAAATATTTAATATTTTATTCAGCTCTTTTGCATATTCTGCATATTTTGTTATTTTACCAGTATTTAATATTTCATCGTTGCTTATTACACACTGTATTTGTTAGACGAGTGCTCTTAATTCTTTAGTCTTTATTATCAAAGTTACTTAATTACCAAGTGGGTGGAAAATTTCAATCGTCTTCAATTCTTTGAATGTGAAGATATCTTCTACGACCACGCAAAAGTGACTAGACGGGTGGGTCTCGATGAAATTAAGTACTAATTTAAAAAAAATCAACTGAGCAGAAGAAATCGCGTAAGATATTTATTTCTGATGTTTTTAAGAATGAGATAGAACATTCAAGCGAATGAACACTTATAGTTTCCACTACAATGTTCACAACTCTATGCTCTTCTATAATTCACGCACAAGCGGCGGCTGATAGTTCTGTTGACTCTCCAGTGCTTGAGAAGAGTGCCCCATAACTTGTATTTAGATACATTTCACCAGTTGCAGCGTCGAGGATTGATTGGAGGATATCCCGTTATTATATTACCTATATGTATATTAAAAAAATCATAATCTCATCAAGAAGTGTAATAGCGGCTGTTTATAAAATTACGCCTAATATTCCGAAAAAGTATAGTTAAATTATGGCCAAAACAAAAACGTTCTAAATCTAGCTTTAAGTCACGATGAATGGAACGGTTTTGGGGAGGGCCTTTGTCCACTATTAGGACACTTCAGGATAAACAAAGAAACAAAAACATCCGTCCTCACAAACTACGCATTTACAATGTTAGTAGGATCACGTACAACAATTATCACATACAACTATCATCACAAAAATATGTAACACAACATCCCTTGTTCCAGTTCAAGTAACCCAACCCCGGCGGCAAGTCCTGGAGCCGGGGGACCTGGAGGGCATGGCGCGGCGGCTGGTCCGCACCGGCCGCTTCCTCACCATGCACAAGCGGCGCAAGAAGCGCCTCCTCACACGCTCGCTGGCGCAGGAGGAGGCGCTCCTCGACGACCTGCTCCTCGGACAAGTCAAGGCAAGTGGACACAGACGTAACCCTGCTCGTGTGTAGGCGTTAATGTAAGTCTATATGCCGAAGCGGCTGAGCGACCAGGCGATGGTTTTTGTGGATTGTGCGAACGTGTTTTGTTGTTTCAGGTTATGTACCCAGGTCCTGATTCCTTATACATTCCTATATTTACTTAGTATTGGCCCCCGTAGCGAGTGACCTCCACCTACCTCTATCTTGCGTCATTGTCCAGTCATATGCATTCCTATTTTATATTTTTTATATACAAATTTTCTTATTTCCATTCACAATGAATTCTTTCAGCAGTCCTTCGTAATATCCATCATATTCTATTTCCTTTATCTCGTTATCGATTTCTTTCATCCGTATTGTTTTACACTTTTTTTATTCATTTTATCCCTCAATTCCCATTCAGTATTTTTCACTTACTTCTGTCCTATTCTCTTCCTTTCATCAACCATTTCTCTATCATTTTCCGACAATGTACCAGCAAAGCGCCTGAGCACTTTTGACGTTGCAGGCCATAGAAGTCGACGATCACTTGAAATCAGTATGATTTTCTTGTTCTTATCTGAATAAAATGACAAATGTTTTTCAACTGCACTGTGTTAATTACACTATTAATCTGTCGTCCTATCTTACGTGACTGACGTGCATATCATATAGCCTGACCGGCATTTTCCCCTTAAAATTCCCTTTAAAGTTCAACATGGATCCACATCTCAAACTTACCATTGCCAATTCCAAGAACGACCAAGTTCAATTGAACTACCTATTCCTAAATCAATTAGTTTCTTTAAAGTTCTCTTTAAAATTTCGCAAATTTTACTTTAAAATCTTAAATTTTACCAGTTTAAGCTATGCGTTGTCTGTCCTTTACTTTTAGGGTTCAGTCACCTATTTTGTGCATGGATATAAAGAATACAAAGTCGGTTTTGGGAATGTTTGTTCCCGCAATTCTTTTGTAAAGTATTAAAATATAATTTAAATCTGCAACGAGTTCTGTCAACGGTTCAGTTAAAGCTCGCCGTCATTTTAACTATGTTCTGCTTTCTCCCAAACAGCAATATCCATGAGAAATGTCCTCTCGAACCCTTTTTAAAATATTTGAGGCGAATGATCGAAACAAAGGAAAACGTTAATCGTCACGGCTGATTCTGCCCGCCGCGGTCATTAGGCCGTCCTTCGATAACTTGTCAAAATTTAATGCCGTTTGTTAGTATTCATGAGGCGGCCGGCGGGCATGTGCTAACTAACAAAGATGTAATTCAAGGCGAGATGCGAGACGGTTGGCATTTTTGACTTTTAGAGACATCCTTAAATCGGTGTTTCTAAACGTTTTCACCTGCGGACCCGTAGAATGGTACATAAAAAGTATAAGTATGCACAGGGTATCTCGTAAAGAGTGATGCTTCACTCTTAAGGAGTAACAGTTAGTAGCTAATATTTTATCAAGGAAATCTCATATATGTCATACGATAATATCACCTGTTTTGACATATTGAGGTTTTTGCACTTTCTTCAAAATTCTCTATTACTTAGATTTATGAAGAAAATGTAGTAAGACTGGATGTCCTACTAAATTTTTGTAAACCTTAAATACATTCATAAATGTCGAAAATTAATCTAAAAAATGGTGGTGCTTTGTATAAAATAAAGCTCATTGCATTTATTCACAAAACAGTCCGAGCACAATGACAATATGGCACGCATCGTACGAAACAAAGAGAGTTTAAACTAAAGCAATAAAACGCAAGATATATTTGTTTACTCGCAGCGGCCAAAGTGTGGATATTACTGATCGCTCGAATTAAGCGTGGCGGTTAGCTTATTTTCATATGAATAAAGCGTCACGGAACACCATTAATAATATGAACTATTTGTGTGTTTACTGCTGAATTGGTTATAGTAGTGTTGTGTTGGGGTTGTAGTAGGAAATATCGTACGATGATTTAATTTCTGGCGATAATAATTAGGTTTATATAATGTAAAATTCATACCATTTTAGGTGCTCCGTTTTCATAGAGATTTAATGTGGGTCTTCGGTCTCTGAATAAGTTATTTCTTTTATTATTTTGTTTTAAGAAGTTTTACTTTTGCAATATGAATCATGACATTTTTTTCGTATTGCTTGTTTTTAGAGTAGGTACATAAATTTTCGATTCAGTATGAGTACGCGAATCGATTCAAAACAACAATGTTGCAACTGTACGCATCTTAAAGGTCGCAATAAATTA
>LQNK01000275.1:450599-465602 GCA_001586405.1 Phoebis sennae | reverse complement strand
CTGAGAAATGCAAGGTTAGGCCAAAAAAATGTAACATTTCAATGGCCTAACATAAATTTTCGATTCAGTATGAGTACGCGAATCGACTCAAAACAACAATGTTGCAACTGTACGCATCTTAAAGGTCGCAATAAATTAAACAAAATAGAGGTTAAATAACATTTCACAAAGGGTTTAATCGGGCTGGTTACCTCTTCCTCCGCGCGCGTCCTTGTAACAAACTTGTGTTCACAAGATTGCCCGAGTTTTAGCCAACTCACTGAGGGCATTACATACTAACTGGCCAACTTTAGCTCTAACATATACACAGAACATGAATCTAGTGAGGGCTTTTACCTTGAACAGAACTGCGAGGTAATTGAAAAGCAACTCTAATTACGACTCGTTAAAGTACATTTTAGCTCGCACAACACTGTTTCTTTCTATCACGCATTCTAAGTTTTTCTGACAGTTTCGGCATGTGCTGCATAAGCTTCCGATATTCTTAGATCGCAATGCCTTAAGTGTGGAGTGTATGAGAATGTGAGGTTTTTATGAAACTGTTCATCAATACTCTCGTTTCTTTACTATCGTTTTTAATAAATTACCTACTTTAAAAGTAGAGCGCAGTTTGCAGCCGGCCGCTTAGTCCGATACGGCTATACGTATATTTTTATTGCGAGTTCTTCTATTTGCCCTATTTGTTAAAACTACTCTCAGCATCTTGAAAGCTTCCCTACTCACAAATTGAGTCCGGCTCACTCTTTGGTTTCGGCGAAGTTTCCTTTCACCGAACTTGTCTCTCAATCACAATGCACCATTTATTTTTTCTTTTTCTTTTTCTATAACAAGTTCGATACTTCGCTCTCAGCGCGCCATTTGAGATTGATAGTTGGAGTTTTGATTGACAATCGAGTGGAATTCATTCGTGGAGGAAACTTTGAAGGCCGCGGATGCAGATGAAATTAATTGTTTTGTTTGGAAACAACTCAAACTTATTCATAGCATCGGCATCAGTGGAAGAATATTTTATTGCAAGCGAAGGAGCATGCGGATTACTTGATGGAAAGTCTTTTACCCATGAATACTCATAAGTCCAGAAAGGTAGCCACAAGACAGGTTTTACCTGGCTTCATAAATTGGAGACAAGACGAAAAAATAGGTTAAGCATGGCTGTGATTAACAGGCCTCAGGTGCTTAAACTCGTCCGATGAAACCCATCATTATTACTGAGTCTTCGGAATTTCGTGAAAATTGAATAAGATTAAAATGTCCAATTGAAACATTTAATGAAGACAATAAGATCGCGGGTAATGGCTACTCTTATTAATATTACTTACACACGTGATTCAATATCACTGGACGCAGTGTAATTATATTTTCTTCCAACTCGATCATTGTTTCCAAGTTAATTATATCGCCTTTGTACCTTACCTTATTAAAAACTGTTATACGATATTTTGAAATTTTATACTTTGAAACGATATTGACACTGCCAGCTATTGAATTAAGGCTACTTATCTTTGAGGAATTGTTAAAGAGTAAAAGCAGTTCTTAAACATACCTCAATTATATTATCGCTTGCAGAATTTAGTAAGATATTTATACTACTTTATATTTCTATTGTCTTCAATTTTTAAAAGCTCTTTTAACGTCAGATAAAATCTTTTTTTATTTGAATCCACTTCTGCAAGACACCGTCATTCCTTTTTAGAATTATTGCATGTTCTTTCGTCGTATCTTATCATATTATTTTAATTCTAAATAAATCTATAATAAGTAAGACTAAAAATATAATAATACGATAAGCCCGTATTACCCATCACTACTATCGTGAGGAAGTTGCCGGCACATTAGTACATAATGTAGTCGGCTAAGACGATGCGGCGAGGACTCTCAACACGCAACAATGACTCCTATTACCTCAGCAGTAAGTCTCATGTTTACCGCGCACCAGTCGTCAGGGTTGTTGACAAAAGCAGGAATAAAGCTGCGTACATATTACGCGTGGTACACGCTCGGACGTTGACTCACATGGCAGAGGCAAGAGATGTAAACGGTAATGCAACTTCACTTGCCTGCTGTATCATAAAAAAGGCTCAATCTTCCCCGCGTTCGATCGTTTTGCGAATCGTTCCGCGGCATTGTTTTTGTTGACACTATGAATTGACCACGATTGCACCAAGGTACCACCCTCCCAAAGAGGATTATCGGCGTAAAGCAGTATTGTCTTTTGTACGGTGAATGGGAAATAATTGCCTCCAATCCTTTCTCTTCTTCAATATTACCCTCATGTTTTTTGCTGGTCTTATGCGTACCCTTGATACCCTCTAATGTTGATTCTGGAAATTCGTCTTCAACACGCCAAAACATCAAGTGAACTGTTACTCTTTGCTTTGTGCTGCATCCTCGTTCTAATAAATTCATAATACTGACTAGCTGTGCCCCGCGGTTTCGCCCGCGTATATAGCCCAATCCCGTGGGATTTCCGGGATTAAAAGTATCCTATGTCATTAAATCGGTTCAGCCGTTCTTGAGTTATAGTGAGTAGTGGAGGAGGACACGACTTTCTTTTATATATATAAGATTATTGCCTCGCGCGACAAACGATCGCCTGGAACAAAGCCGCGCAGTCTACACGCAGCTTTATGCGTCGATGCATTTTGGTCATTGATAGAGAGCCAAGTCTAGCACGCTGTGCCAATCGCATCCGAATGTAAGGCCGTTGACATTGTATGTTGTGATCTTTATTAATACGTTGCGAAATATGAATTCTTAATATTGCAAATTGGACTTGAATTGTCTATTGTCTGTTTGAGTTTACATCGTGATATGAACTTTTAATACTATGGGCAATTCCATGAAAATGTCTCCCAGTGACTAAAAAAAAATATGTTTACTGTTGATATTAAAAATACTTTATTTTAATGGCAAACCTATCTTATTTTATGTTCTGACAAAGTTCAGCACATTTTTGTTTTTAGTTTTTACATTATTCGATGATTTTACAAAGAGTGTCGAGAGTGTCAGTAGAACGTGTATTTTGTTGTTGACTTTTAATTTATTTTTACGGTAAATATTTTGAATTATTGTAGTAATTTGCTATGTTTTTACTAGTTAAAGTAACTACCTGTCGATATTTAGTTCTTCATTTGCGAAATCACAATATTTTATAAAGATATGAAGTTAACAACATTGCTATGTCAATGTGTAGTGTCAGTCACGTAATAATACGATTTTTCTTTATAACTTTAGTAAAACTTTTTTTTTCGTGCCTAAAAAAAATATTCTTCCTTCTTGACAGATTCACAAATGTTATGCTGACTGTAATATTTTTCTATTGTCAATAATAACTCTAAAAATAATATAAATGTTTGTGTAGTGTCAGTCACGATTGAGAGTCAGTCCCACAATACGTGGACTCAGTGGCCGTTTTTATAATAGTTAATGTATAATTTTTTTTGTAAACTGTGTATATGGAAAATTAAAGCAGAAAGAAAACTCAAAAACCTATGGGTTATTTGAAAACTAAAATAGAGAAACCAAAAACTGAAAGCAAATGCAATGCTTAATAAATCGGATATAAATAGAGTATGATCTCAACAATTTGCGTAAAAAGAAAAAAGAAGAGATGAGCATGTATAAAAATAAGTTTTAAGAAAAAAAAATGCTAGAATCCATCTATAGATCTGTGATGGATCAGTCGCCTACAAAAGCGTTTGTGGCAAGAAATTCATACGGAAAAGCCGTCGCAAAAAACAAAGCAAAATCCACTGTGACGTCCTTTAAAGTGTAAAACAGTAGTGCACACATTGGCTAGACACATAATTTCCGAGATAGAACCTCCAAAATGCGAAAAAAAATCAGTGCCGATACACTTAAAAATTTCAAGGATACGTATGTTGGAAATTATATAAGTCACTATAATCTTGAAATAAAAACAGATTAATGTACTAATAATGTCCCCCTCCTCCTCCTCCGCCTCGGAGATGGAAGGAAATTTAAAAAGTAGAACCGTCTTTGAGTGATTATAATTATTGAATAATTTCTATTTCCTCTTCTCTGTTAGTTTCTCCGTGGCCGCTATGTTGGTATTTAATTAACTCGTCAGGTTTTACAATCAAGGTGATAAAACCAAGGGTGACTTCAATTTCCGCAGGAGACTTAAAAAAATTGGTCTAGCATGGCATAGAAGGCAGATCAGCTACTTGCCTCTCAATTAAAATTGATTAGGGAAACGGATTTTACATTCACCCTATAAACCACTAGTGAACACTGTACTTCACCCATTAATATTAGTTTCTTAAATTTCATTAAAATATGCAACCAAATTGCAATACAAAGTGACGGTAGTGTCAGTCACGTTTTGGTATGTAGTGTCAGTCACGAATTATTCTTCAAATAAATAATTTTCTACAAAAGCAAGTGTGTTTGTTTTACCATTTACTAATAGCTCCATTTATGTATTTCATCTTAAGACAAAATTTAAAACAATAACGCTTGTAGGGAGGAAGAATTTGCGATTTGAAAAACAGTCTCAAAAACGACTTCCTTTTGGATGTAGTGTCAGTCACGTTTATGTTTCCTTTAATATTTTTTATTTCATAACTTTGTATGTGATCTTTTTTGTACAGAAAGAACAGTTGATGCTTCTGGTATAGATTCATGGTAAAAATGAAACAACAACCCTAATAGAATTCTTAATATAAAACAAATTAGAACGAAAATTGCGTCAAATGTAGTGTCAGTCACGTATGGAATTGCCCCTATAGTTGAGCGAAATTTCAGCGTGTTTCAAAGTTAGCGTTTGATTAACAATCATTAATCTTACAATTTCTTGTGTCAATCCATCATCCATCCTTCGACAATCCTGTTCTGATTGATTGGTTTACAATCAGAACCTAAACTACCGGGGCTAGAAACATGAAATTGGAACGACGGCCTATTTTATTGTATTAGGTATGCGTAAGAAGATGTATAGTTTTTATTTGTTTTAGTTAAAAGTTTATAATAACCTCCTTTGTTACCTTATGCGATTGATTTTATATTTTTTTTTTGTCTTAAGATTCTCTTTAAGGTTTAATGATTTATTTTGTTCGCAATATGATACAATCTATGATTTATTTAATACTTCATTTATCGATTTCACTTTCTATTTAAGTTTGTTTAAAAATAATTTCTAGGAAGAGATTGTAGTATAAGATTCTGCTTTGCGAATATGATTTATAGTTTATCCTAAACACAGCGAATTCGGCCACTTTCATAAACAGTCTATAAAATCGATTTGTAAAAATTAGCCAACATTTTAGATTGTAATTAATTGTTGTTTATGCCTGTGAGACTAACAAAGGTTAATGGCCGCGTTCCTTGCTGTATTTGGGATGGATTATTCTAATTTCAGGTACACTATTGCAAACAATGTTATTATGTATATAGTATATGCTTATCTGCTTCATACTTGTAGATATACATGTGATAGGTATATCTATAGAAAGAAAGTAATATTTCAAATCAAATAATTTTGAAATTAGTGGCATTTTAAAATTATTTTTATTTTGGTTTATAATATTTACACATTAAGAAATTCGTGCACTGAGACGGTTAACATAAACATTTATGTTTTGAAGTCATATTAAAGATTTAAAAAATATATACGTGAATAGAGAAGAAACATTTTACAACAAATGTACACTAATATTATAAAGAGTAAACTTTGTTTGTTTGCTTGTAATGAATAGGCTCAAAAACTATTGGACTGATTTCAAAAATTCTTTCACCAGTCGAAAGCTACATTATCCATGTGTAACAGGCTATAATTTATAGGCAATATAACATTATGTTACGGGAGCGAAGCCGCGCGGATCAGCTAGTATGTTATACAATAGGAGCGCTCGTGAAAGCTTTGCGATTTGATAGGCAGGTGCCTAACGTTGGTCTCTTTTGCAGTGCATTCTGCAACAGTCGGTGCAGTGGAAGTTCAATGCCTTCACCCTGGAGAACGTGTCGGGCGGTGAGTTATATTTATTTATTATATATTATAAACGCCCGATGGGCGCAGTGGATATAGCAATGGTGTCTTACGCCGCAGTGTGTGGGTTCGATCCCCACTAGTGGAAAATTATGATGTGATGAACATTGTTGTTTTCTACTACACACACAGTACAGTTCCCGTACTAACTTAAAGCTACGGCAGATAACATAAATAAAGAAGACTTAGTAGTAGGTACTTCAATAATTAATTAGTTACACCAATAGATGCAACTTTGTAGTATCTATTTACGAAAGTTACTTGGTCCGGTTGGAGGAGTGTGAAGTTTGGCAGAGTTCAAATTTATATGGAGATGCGTAATGCTCATAAATTATTCGCTTTCTTATTTTTTTCATCAGGAGATTTGTAGTATTTTTGTTAATGGACTCATCGTTCGTACTTTCTTGCATTTTTATAATATTTTTTTTCGTGTTAAATTTCAATAAACTCAGCTAAATTTGTCGTGTCATCTGCGGCTGAAATCCCCATAACAATTATTTATTAACAAAAACATAAAAACGATTAATAATAATTAATGGTCGTTTGACATGCTAATCGTTGTAACAATAGAATTGACTGGTTTAATCGGCTTTAGATCACAAATCATTTGATATGTTAATTATCGCATTAACAAAATCGCGGATTTTCCAATTTGTCGGATTAATACGCAAATGCAGCCGTGGATCGGTGAATGGTAAATGAATATTTGTGCGCCGTTATTTGTAGCAGAATTGCACGGAATTCCATAACATTATGATTGAATCCATCGGGTTTGCGTTATCGTGTATAAATTGTGGTGCAGATAAACAAAACTAGCGAAATGTACGTACTAAAGTACTGGGTTAGGAGGATGCTGCTTTTTTGTCAGGCAGCGACTGCTGCAGCCCATATACGCCTATAAAACCAAATGTTACAGTTGCTTTGCCAGTATTAGGAGGTGAAATGACACCCCAGACAGACTGACGGACGACAAAGTGATCCTATAAGGGTCCCGATTTTGTCCTTTGGATATTCAGAACCCTGAAAAGGAAAGATGAAGGACAATAGGACTGGATGAAAGAGGGAGGAATGGGAGTATAGGCCTCTGCCTCTCTCACTCGTGTCTGAGAATAGGGTTGCTGCTTCAATCCGATTTTCTGCAGGGCAGAGGCAACTTCTCCAGTACGAGCTTGGCCCAACAATCGCTATCCATTTTAAATGTTTTGGCATCGATGAAATCTAAAAATGTGTGGATTCGATCGTTGAAAGTTTGAAAGCCGCCGAAGCCTCGCATGATCTCGTATAAGAAAGTTGACTTCATAAAATCTCACTCAAACATTTATTCGTTCAAGTAAACTTTATAAGCACTTTTAACTGCATTTTTTATTTACAAACGGTTCGAAAGGCTGTTTCCGTCGAGGAACTTTTGTATTGTTGCCCTTTAAGACTTTTGAAGTACATTGTTCGATGTAATAAAACAAATTATGTAACTTATGTAACTGTTATTATTATGAAGGAGCTATATTTTATGTATTTTTATCATCCAATTTATAGCATAACTATCTGTTTGGCGCGACTTCGCTGCCGTAGCATGATGTATGCCTATGTCGGTCTTGAGGTTTGAAAATAATACAAACATACATACTCAAAAACACAAATGTTTCGTATTTATATTATAGTTCTTATCGATAATGTTAAAAAAGTTAAACTGTTTTAAGAGTATTCTATTTAGTGAAATTTCATTCAGTTGACAGTACTTTGTTTGTATGCTAAAGCAGGCAAGAGGAGCGTGCAGTTCGTTTGATGTTAAGTGACTGACCGTAGCCCATGAACATCTACAACATCAGAGTGTTGCCGGCTTGAAGGAAGAGGAGGGGGTAAGGATAGGATTGATTATGGGAAGTTGAGAAAGGATTAGAACAGCATGGTATAGGAATGGGATGGAAATACAGGCCTCCCGCTCACCGTATGAGACACAGTGCAATACTTCTTCTGGGCTTCGTCCAGTAAAACTTATGAAGTCTCGAAGGATTCTCAAGAATAATACAACAACATAGAGATAGTGGAAATGGACATTCAAGAAACAACATGCTAATTACTGTACATAAGAGCCACTCGAGCGGCGCGCCTTATCGCTACTGTGTTGGAATCTCATGTTCCATCTTGTGCTTATCTCCACTCGACTGGAGTGATGTCGATCGACACGCTTGCGCTGAGCCTCACGCCGGGCCAACGGGCAAAACATCACAAATATCACTCATATTATTGATAAACTATATTACGTAAAATATAGCTCTCTCTCAGACCTCTGCGACATATATTCAATTAACATTACTAGGGATTTCAGTAAAACATTATAGATGAAAAAAATTGTCGATGAGAATTATCACTCGCTGTAACGTATCCGAAACGGGTCTATATGAAATTGCATTTTATTTAAGTACTGACTATTAGTTTAGTATTTGTATTTAGAAATACAAATATCTGATAAATGCTAATAAAACGTAGATTCACGTTTTACGTCTTGTACTTGTAAAATTGTATTTACTTTATTCAATCGAAATATCGTTTGTTTGTATGTATTGCGTCTCGAAAATCGAGTTGAAAATTGTGAGCGTACGCCGAGTTGTAGCGCGGCATAGTAATATCATCATTAGAATAAATCCATGCCGACCGACTTGCAGCGCAGAACAGGCGCACACCCAGGTGGTAATATCTCACTCTAGTCCTATGGGATGGGAGAGAGGCATGTACGGACAGAGGTCGGGTCCGTCAGCTTTAATGATGTGCTCCTGGAAGTTCAGAAGTCGTTTTATAATATTAATGAATACGTAGATGATAAAAATCTGTGGATTAGAACAAACCCCAAACAATAGCAATTTATTGTATCAACATTTGTGTTTGTTGATGAATTTCTTAGGAGAGACAGACTTTCATACCTACGTTAAATAAATAATATTAATTATGAAAATGACGATCTTAAAACACGTCGAAGAATGTTGATTAGGTATATAAATATTTTGACTTTGAAACACAAACACTGTGGACTGAGATTTTTTGTTAGGAAATTCCCCAACTCACAAGCATTTTCTCATCCACTCTCGGGACTCAAACCCGAAACCGGAGACTCCAAAACACATATCTAATTATCTAATATGACTAATTATTTCAAGCAGCATTGTACGTGTTGATTTGCACTCTATTGATTCATCAATAAAGTCGATATTTATTTAAACATCCTTGCTCGGTGATTCCACAGAACAATTATGTATTTTGTAGTAATAGCATTCTCTGCTATAAGCTTTTCACTTTATCGTTTAATTGTCTCTGCCCTTGGAAGAGATCTTTATAAATTGAGTTCTTATAAATTTTAATGTAAGTTCTTAGTTTCAGTTTGTTTTGTCTGATTGTTGAATGCGATTCAATTGATTGTTGTTGTTTCGTTGGTTTGCAGAGAACATTTTTTATTCATTATTTTTAAGTGATACTTATATTATTATATGGCTTATCTTGATAGCAAAGAATATTATTTTCTTATCCTTAAGCTTACAAAGTAACATCTACGAGTATACTTAGAGCTACGGTTCTTATAAACACTTAAGTAATAAAATAAAATAAATAAAATAAAAAATCCGTTTATTGCCAATTAAAACTTAAAAGTACAATAAAAATACAATCATTTCTTTATAAAGAAATACTAGGCAAAAGGGCTATATTCAGCATATGTTATTATCTGGCAACGCTGTTTTTCAATATACCCCTTTTAACTGGACCAAAAGCTTTGCCTAGCTCTATCGAAAAAACAGGCATTTAAATTAATATATGGAAATTCAACACTTACAAGCGGTCTGATATTACGGACAGTTAATATTTCACGTAATGTAGTGAAAAAACACGCTACTTAAACACAGTCAAACGCGCGTGACAATCTAAAAGTGGTGATACTATATGCCTTATCAGAGTCTGATGTAGTTGAGATTGAACTAGCGTCGCACGTTTGTATCATTCATAAAAAAGTGGATTCTAACCAGGCAACCAGATATCAGGTAAATACTGTTTTAATTTCTAAGAAACCCTTAATACAGAATTACAGTGGGTTAGCGGATCGATTTAAGTAAACTTAACTCTTCACATAATAGTACAAAAATAAGTAAGTTATATACGATCAAATAATAAAATAATTTACTCATTACGACATTTCAAATATCGCGCTTGTGTATTAATGCGAAAACAATTTCATAATACTTTAGAAACAATTACTAATTCGAACGACATTTGAAACGTTGCAACACACTATCACATTATTATAGTGATATTAAAATTTGAATATGTCTTTTAATTAATACTATGTTCCAAACTATGTGTACTATGTAAATTTTTAAAGCATTCATTAATACAAGTGTTTTCAGACATTTGTAGTGAGACGGACTCCGTTATACCACGAATAAGATACGTAGATAGTAGTTGGTATGAAAAGTGAAGTACATAGAGGAGATTAAGTTTTGTACCTCTTTATATCGTGGTTATACTGCTAGGAAAATACGACACTTCACAGAATGCATTACCCGGAACTGAACATTATAGCAAACATTCTGTATGTATAGAAGAGCCTTCTGTGAACCTCTAATCTAATGAGATGATCTCTAAAATACCTCAGTTTACTCGCAATCTGCTTTCATAACGACTTTCTAAGGAAAAATATTATAATTCCATTTTTCAATATCATAAAGGTAATCTTGATGGACCTTAAATCTTCCACGTGGAGAGCTTGAGATGGACTAAAGTCTGATTGTTGTTATAATTGTGTATTACGCGAGGCAGGGGAAATATAAATTAGAATGCACATTTATACTATAGGTAATAGGTATGTTTATTAAATTCTTATTTTCATTATTTATTTATACTAGCTGATCTGCTCGGCTTCGCTCCCGTAGAATAATGTTATATATACTACCTATAAAATATAGCCCTATGTTACTCTTGGATAATGTAGCTTTCGAATGGTGAATTTTTATAATCGGTTAAGTAGTTTTAAAGCCAAAGAGTTTTTCTCTATATAATATTAGTGTAAATTTAAATTCATCCGTATATGGCATTTAAATAGTTGTTCATTTATTTAATTAAAAGAATATTACTTTTTCTATATATTTATGGTACGCTAGTGAACTTCCAAACAAAAATAAAATTTACTAAAATATAATACATGAGCTAAAGAATTTACCCCATAGATAGTCATAGACACGTCATCCATGTATGCATTTTGTACAAACATAGAACACTCGAAAGCTACAGTGTAACACGGTGTCAGGCAATTTTTGGAAGTGTTTACTTTATTGGGCTAACAGCGATAAATCTTCGTGGCGTGTAGCTCTCGTTTTACTCGAAGGGAAATAACTCCCCATCTTCTGATATATTTGCAAGTAAATGCATTTTTGGCGCAGTGGGCTAGGGTTGGCGATGCAGACTTTTTTATTTTTAAATAATTCTTTAAAATGTTAAAATGTCGTCACGCGTTTTAATAGGGATATCATTTGTTTCTTTTATTCAGTTTTCACAAAATTTGGATATATTACGGAAATAACAATAATATTTACGGTGTAACTGTCAGTCATTAAACAATACATTTACGACTACGCTCGGGCCTGATGTATGAATATACACACTTGATGCACGGCGTCCATATATTACGCCGTGCAATGATGAATAGGTGCCGGTCGAACGATTCTATGATATTAATCTTCTGACGTATCCGAGGTACAAGGATACACAAGGCTAGTTCTGCCCCGTGGATCTTCCACAATTAGACATAGTATGGTATGTTAGAATTTGGCATTTAGCTTTCAACCTTATTGAAGTAAGCTGAGGGAAGACCGACTTATTTGAATTACATCGTCCTTTTGCAATTATCATGTATATAAAATACGTATACCGTCATTCTATAGATATATATGTATAGCAGTCATCAATGGATCATACATGAGAAATTTGGCAATACTATAAATGTCTAGTCAAAATTCGGAAAAAATTGGAGACGAAGGTGTTGGACTAATAAATAAACTTTGTTAAACTTAAATATTTAGTTAGTTTGTCTTCATCGCCCGTCGTTTTCACAAATAACGAATCATTAATAGCGATTAAGTGCTTAACATGAATTGTGTGTAATTGTAATTTTGCTGTGCGGCATCCATTCATGTGTGAAGCTGTTCTGTTTTTCGCTTGCAATGTTCATGAATCGTGTCATTTCGTGCGCGGAATGAGGAACTTCCACTTACGTGTATTCATTAATTATATTTCAAAATATTTTTTCACTTTGCTATTTATCTTTGTAGGGACTATGAATAAATGTTTCTTTCTGTCATTTTTTCTTTCTTTGTGTTTCGTGTAAAGAATTTATAAATGTAAGTGATTTAGCATAGTTTAAAGAGAACTTAAAAAAACGATAAAAATGTATATTTGGATGATTATTTTAATAGGAATTGTAGGAAAACACGGTGACAATACCTTTTTCACGATTATAATGGAACATTTTTTTTCTAAATAAATTAAATATTATGAAATTGACAACCCTAATGACGGCGTCAAAATGCCCCATCGATCGTGGTGTTCCCATTGTTCGACGAGGTCAAAGGTCGCGGGAATCGCTCTCGAAAAGTGTGAAAATATTCGGCGGAAGCCGGTCGCAAATGATAGCTGATTTACATTAGGGAACTTGCACCAATTCCTTTTTTTATTAGGATTGTCAAGGATAATTGAGTGAATAAATAAATTAATGATCGATTAATTTTTTCGGGTAAATTCGTTTAGTATTCAATTTGTTCTTATTTAAGAGACGTTATTAGTAAATGTACTTGAAATTTTTTAGTTCGTAGGTATTTTGGTATATAAAAAGTAAATAAAAAGTTCACTTTCTTATCGTTTTGTATTTTTCTTAATATGTTTTATAAAACTCAAAGGTGATTGACTGACTGACTGACATACGGCCGTTTTCAATATTCTATCTATCCCTTGTTTTGTTTACTAAAGTCAGGCAAATCTATCTATTTGCACTTACTTTGATTGCAATATGATGTCGACGGATAGCCTTTGTTATGACTTTTGACAATCAAATGTCATTTAATCTGCGATAACAATCTATCCATAATCTTTGATACATTATTGAAAACGGCCGATAGTGATCTACCAGCGCCCAGCCAAGACCGCTGGACGGAACGGGCAGAAATTTGGCATGCAGGTAGATTTATTTTTTTGATTTTATGATGTAGGTATCCGATAAGGATTTTGATAAAATCCCGTGGGAATTTGGAAAACAGATATACGCGGGTGAAACCGCGGGGCACAGCTAGTTGTAAATATAAATCCATTAACATTATTTTCAAGTATGTGTTTTATTAACAGGTAGTCCCCTCAATTCATACTCGTATATATACATTATTAAACTATTATCACGATACGTAGAAAGGAAGAAAGAAAGTTTATTCCATACACAAATAACACACAATTAATTCGAATAACAAATAAAAAAAAAGAAATTATAATTAGGTCTGTAGTGCAAGCATAAACGTAATTTATTTCTATTTCATAACTCCAATATCAAATCTCGGGTTACAATCAAGGCGATAGCGAGTCTATTTAAAAGCGAGTTAATCGCAATTCCACACGGTGCCTGTGGCAAGGACAGTTTGAAGCTATGCACTATGTATATGCTTTACATTATATGGGAGGAAATTGTGGCTTCCCATTTTCATTCAGATTGTTGGTTTGCGGCGTATTTTGTGTTTGTTATTTGTATTGCTTTGGGTCATTTTTGAACGAGAAAATGTATTGCAATAATATATTTATAACAAACTTAAAAAAAGGGTTGCTATCGCTACCGTTTGTGTTGTGACTTGCGTAAAATATGTAGCGTTGTAAATAATGATTTTGAATGGATGTATTTGGCTGTGCCCTGCCCGTCATCAAATGATGTGAGTGTGGCCTGTGGGTACGAATAATCAAATAAATCGCTCATATTTTTTACAATAAAAATATAGATTTTCTCTTTTGTAAGCCGAAGAAGAAATTTCAAGCTGACTTCATTTTTTTTTTTATATTTTTGCGTACATCATTTTATCCATAATTTGAATTGTATATCTATTAATTAATATGAGTACGCTATAAACACACTGCATTCGTACCTGTTTGCGTTGAACGCATTAATCCGTAATAGATTTAAATTAGCCGATATTACACTCAAATTCCGGGAAACACCCGGGATAATCCATGGATTGGGTAATGGAATAGCTTTACTGGGAAAACCGCTTGAGGTATTACACAATACCGTATTACACCCGGCATTGACTTATTATATTCCTTTAATAAATAAATAAATATTCAGGGACAATCAACACTACGCTGTCTAGTCCCAAACTATGTTATGTATTTACAAAAAAAGTGTGTTTAACTTTTTTTGTAAATACATAACATACTGTAGATAAATAAACACCCAGACAGTAGAAAATAACAACGTTCATCACATAATAATTTTCTAGTCGTGGGGATCAAACCCACATCCTCCGGAGCAATAGAATATTGCCACATCCACTGCGCCAATCGGGTCGTCAAATTCCTTGTACTCTCAACCTGCGACACTATTGAGGAATTTATAACTTGCATCAATATGTGACAGAACTTATGGCCCCACTACACATACATACCAATAAATCATATCTATACATCTATACATATAATAAAACAGTAACCGAACCATTTCTGTACATTGAATATTTTTCAAAAAGAGTAATTGGTATGCAATATGTATGTTCTATAGATACCAAAACCATAGTTAGAATTTTTTTTTCTGTTTGTCTGTCTATCTGTTTGTCTGTTTGTCTGTTTATCTGTTTATCTGTTTGTATGTTCGTCAATCACGTAATAACCACTGGGCAGTTTTTGATAAAATTGCACATGCTGATAGACCAATATGAGGTGCAACTTATAGGCTACATTTTGTTTGAAAAAAATATTTTTAGGGGTGGCTT
>LQNK01000275.1:418558-447677 GCA_001586405.1 Phoebis sennae | reverse complement strand
AGCTTCACAAGCGCCAGTCGCATTTATGACGAATTCAAATTCAAATTATTTTATTTGCCAGAATATAGTAGGGGATTTTTATTTCTTATACATTCTACTATTATAAAAAATAAATATTACATGTATACGCATAAAATAACCTCCATAACCGTATACGGTTTTATTTCAATACTAGCTGTGCCCCGCGGTTTCGCCCGCGTATATAGCCCGATCCCGTGGCATTTCCGGGATTAAAAGTATCCTATGTCATTCTCCTGAGCCTAAGCCTTCTGCCTACGAATTTTCAGCTAAATCGGTTCAGCCGTTCTTGAGTTATAAGTGGAGTAACTAACACGACTTTCTTTTATATATATAGATAATCGCAACTCGCACTTGACTTATATTTTGAACTGAATCGACGCTGCGCGCGAGTGTGTGTGTGCTCGTGCTACGAGCGTAAGCATGTGTTGCCGTGCCGGGTGAGGTATGCGGAGTGAAGGGGCTCAAATTTAGATTTTTGCTAGCATAAGGTGGGCCGTTAATAAATATAGCATTTCTTAATATATTTAAAAATGTATATATTTCTTTTTAAAAAGTTTAAACTGTCTTAAGTATTGCAATAAAACCGAGTGTAATTAAATATAAATAAATCTAGTTTCAAATCCGTAGTACTCTATTGACAGTTGTCCATAACTAAGTCTTAACACGGTGAAATAAATCTCGTTTAAAATCCGTTCTAGAAATTAGTTCGTAACAGATCTGTAGCATTCGAAGTTCGCAGTGGCGTCGTGCGACCTACGTGCCGAATTTACATTTTCGAGGATTTTCGCCCCCAAGTTTCGTGTTACTGTTATCAGATGTATTAACTGTGATAGTTCGTTTGTGTGCTCCACGTAATCTTGCCACTGAACTTGAGAATTTTAGTTGAAAATGAAGACAGGGGAAAAGCTTGACCTTGGAAATTTAGTTTTAATTTATTGTAATTTTTATTATTATTGAAAAACCGCTTAATAAGTTTCACTTCTATAGTTGTTTAATACCTACTTCAATTTTGCAGCGGTAGTCTTTAGCACCTGATTAGTGGAAATAAAAATGTAATTTAAATTTAAGGAAGCATACCACCTGTATTTGTTAATTAAATATTATCCCTGCAAATTAACTCATCCCCCACTCTATTACTCAACAGAAAACTACGAGGCTTTTTGATTTTTTGGTTACTAGCAATTTTGACGCAAACTTGCGACTGTAACAATCATTTTCACAATATAAACCTTTTTTTCTTAGACCTCAGTTAACCTATAGTTGATACAGACTTCCTCGTACTATCCGATGTTAGCGATTTTTGCATACACTTCTTCTCTGCACAATGGGTTTTCCTGGGTTACGTCTGTCTGCCCACACACTCCAGTCAACGACTTTCAGAGGCCCGCGCTCGTTGCGTCTACGGCCCTCTTAATATAATATATGTTAAGACAATATAATAGATACGTTTACTATACAAATTTGTTATTATAATACCCACTATAATACCCACTAGTATATTATACGATGTAAAATGTTTACCTCAGCATGGAAATGAGATCGGTATGAAAATCAATATTTCATTAAACACTAAGCACAGTTTCTCGCTAACAACATTAATTAACCGATATATTTTCACTATATGTGGGTACTTTGGTGTACAACAGGAGCGTTTATTGTGATATTATAAAGAATGTTTGCTTGACGACCCGATTGCCGCAGTGGTTACAGCAATGGTGTATTACGTAGGAGGGTGTGGGTTCGAACCACACGAGTAGAAAATTATTATGCGATAACATTGTAATTACTGTCTGGGTGTTGATTTATCTATAGCATTAAAAAATATTATGTTTTAGTATGTCTATCAGTTTGTTTAGTTTGGAAAGTGATGGCGTACAGTTAAATGTTGTTTCTTTGAATGTACAAAACTATTCGATGAGAAAAAAGCTTTTTGTGTTAGATAATCCATTTATCGAGGAACGCTATACACTTTTCCTAAAAAAATATGCTACGGGAGCTAAGCTGCACTGAACATCTAGTCGTATGATACTGCAGAATAGTATCACTACTACTACTAATCTGAACAAACAACAATTAAAAAAAAATCTCTTAATAATGCAAATAAGGATCATTTTGTGCTTTCGATGCCCCGTTAACGTTAACTGTTCAGTGTTAACATCGAATCTTAACACATTTAGCACTAATTAGTTTGTATATTTTAAGAGATACGTTGCTGTCGGTGGTGGAAGTATTTGAGATGTTTCCTCAATTTTATTTACGCCACTATCTGTTCTCGACTACTAAGTTTAGGTTTTTATCAGAAAACCGGTATAAAAATCCTTCTTATCCTCCACTCCGGCTGCTTCGGCCAGTCACAACAGAGACCAGCAAATTGCGCAGAGGTAATGTGCAAAATACGTATGTGCATAGGTAAAGAGATTAAAGTTCGGCACGGCCGGGCAGGGAGCAGGTGCAGGACCGGCTCTACGTGCTCTCCGAGGCACAGTATTGAAATCAATATCTCATTAAGAATTCGATACGGTTTGTGGGTAACAACAGTAATTAGCGGGCATGTTTTGAGAGGTGCTCTCGGTGTAAAACACGAGCGTTTAATTGTGAGATTAAACGATAATAAGCACGTGCAATTGTGTTGTGATGGGCTCGTGTAAACTACGTGCGTGGGACACGGTATTGAAATGACATTTAAATATACACTCTGTTTTATGATAGTCGAACGAAAATGTAAGAGTACAAACCCGATTTTGGGAAGCTTAAAATATTTTGGATCAGTTGAATGCCTCCGCGATCTTATTGCATATAATTGTTATTTTATTTAAATGACTGTTGTCCTCACGCACTTTGTATTTTTCTTCCTTCTTGAAATTAAATTAAAATTACTATTGAAACATCTTGTTAAAGCCGAAATTTTCTCAAATCCTTAAGTGTGCCGACGTCATACCAGACATTCCGATTCCCTTTGTTCGAGTTTCATTTGTTTCTTGTTCCTAGCTACAGAATCGCGATGATGAATCAGGAAGTTTAAACCTGACTTTCTATAGACAAATTTTGTTTGCCGTATAACTAAATTCGAAAATTCTTGAAAGTATGTTAAGTTACAGGGCAAAGTGCATGGAATCTTTAAAATTCAATAAGTTACTCACCCACGCACGTATTGTGAATACGGCTATTAATAAAATTGTAAACGATCATGGCATGTTCGTCAAATTCAATGTCCCTGTAAATACATTTTCAATTCATATTTCTATTGGTTGACGTTATATCTTATAACATTTGCTTATTCTTTTTAAATGCAGCATACATTGGACCTTAGACTTCAAACCGACAAAAATATGAAGAAACTAGTACTTAAAAAAAATATTTAAATGTTTGTAGGTGTCTCTGAGTACGTGCTGTTAATAAAAACCGCTACAGTATGTGGCCAATTTATTAACAATTTGAGCCAAGCTGCAAACTTGTAAGATACCTTGTATGTTTATAATAAGAGTATTATACCTCGACACGCAACTACAGCTCTGGCAAGCGGGGCTAATCCTAAATAGATCCTTATAATCTTTTTGTGTAAGATAGACCATTAATAGACGTTAGGTTATAATAGTACTATGTCAAGGGACTGAAGCCGCGTAGAACAGCTAGTAACGAAATAAAATATGAAAAATTTTTCAGGAATAAAATGCAATCACCGTAATAGCATCGAAATACCTTGTTCAACGTAGAAGCATTGTAATATGTTTCAAGTTGATAGGTACAATACAATGTAATGTATATGTCGCAGTAAGATAGTTAAAGCCGTTATATAGTTATATCCCTAGGGATATAATTATATACCGGAACATAGCTATACGAAAGCGATTCATTACTAGGAATATAGTTATAAAACGGTCTACGTTTAGTGATATACTTATATTACTAGATTAAGTTTAGTGAAATAGAAATCTACCATAGAATTAAATAGAAATTGGTATAATAAATAAGTTTTATCTTTATTAAAAAATCTACATTATGTATTCTGCGGTTAGCTACAATATTTTGTAACATTAACACGTAATTACACGTATTAAAGTAATTTCAATTATAATTAAAATGACCATGTTTTTTGGAATTTAAACATTAAAAATTAAAACTAATCAAACATTAAAAGTAATTTCTAATTTTTGTCCAGACAAGAAGCGAAATCATGGCACCTAGAATTTCATAGCACTGAATGCTTCTTACAGGCACATTTTTTACTAGAACACTGTATATTGGATTTTTTACAAGAACGCTACACACTCCGAAAGCTATTTCACTATACTTAATCTAGTAATATAAGTATATCACTAAACTTGGACCGTTTTATAACTATATTCCTAGTGAGATAGTAATGAATCGCTTTCGTATAACTATGTTCCGGTATATAATTATATCCCTAGGGATATAACTATATTACGGCTTTATCTATCTTACTGTGACATATATAATGTATGGTCGAACCGGTGTAAGAGCTGACCAGTTCACCGGTACTGTGAAAGGCTCGGTATTGCACTCAGATTATTAGAAAAATTAAATGTAGGTTGCATTGTGCAATAAAATGTTGGGGAAGTGGAGGGACGATTTATAGTTTTATGTTTAGGGATGGTGGGCTTGGTATATGTATGGGTGCTATTAGTAAGATATAAAAGTAAAATTATTTTAAATTGTTTTAATTGAAGTAGTTTTTCTAAATAAAGCGAGCCTTAATCATTGTAGGAATGCAGTGTTTGGGAATATTATATAAAAAACAAAATTTAAAAAAATATCTCCGGTATAAAATCTAAAATGTAACTTCATTGAAAAAATAAAAAAAATCCTAACTAAAATATACAAAAAAGATTCTCTGGATTCGATCATACAAGTTTATACACAAATTAAAAAGTCTAAGTATTCCTTATGTCTAATTAGGTAATACAGTTTTCTGTCACATAAAAACTGTGCTTATTTCGAACAAAATAACTTTTAAACGTTTCCGTTCGAGACATATTAAAAATGTTTTCAACTGCGAGGTCATCCTATTTTCCTTTTATGCTTGACGAATAAATATTCCGATTTGGATTCCTCAGCCAAGCGGCCTTTGTTTGTAATTACATTCAAATGTCTTCTGTAGAATTTTAAATACAAAGCGGTTTATTAAAAACATTCGGTAACGTTGAGCGCTCAGTTTAAGCGAGATTCGCCTGCTATTTTTGCGCCCTTGGAAAATAACATGTTGAATGGTAGTAAACATACTTTAATATATTGTTATAAACTAATAGAGGGGTTTTGTATAATTATGTCAAATGTTATAGAAATGTACTGTTCTATACAACTAGTCAGTTAACAACAAATCATACCTAGTCATAAAGACTATTAGCAAAGTGAGGGTAGTTGGGTCGTGACGTCAATAAGACGTTCGAGCACCAGGCGCAATCGCTACCAATGAGCACAGCTACTGAACGCGCTTATTCTTTTATAGAACTTTGATGACAGCTGAAAACTAACAAATGACATTTGATAGAAAGATGTAACTGAACTTGTTAAAACCATAATGAAATCATAAAATGTTGCGGACAATATATTAATAGCTAAAAAACTAGGATTATGGAAACTTGTCTCTTTTCAAGGCAAGAGTGAATAGGCTCCTTCTAAGCAGGCGTGCCTCCAACTAAACCTCATAACTACTTAAAACCAGGAGCGCGGTCAAACGTATCTTACATTAAAAATACAATAATTATTGAGGAGACATTGGTCATCTCGTAACGGGAATAAATAGTGTCACGCTAGGTGTACAACCGTTCGTTGTAATTATAGTTTGCAGAATGGATGAGTCGAAACTTGAAAGTATTACTTATTTTCTTTTACTATTTGATCAGTTGTAAAAGTTAATTTTTATTATTTATTATTGGAATTGTATTATTAAGTTGATTTTTAATACCTTCTTATGTTTGAATAAAATTACTAAATAATAAGTAAATGGTAAAAGAAGAAGAAAACAAATACATTTTTTCTCCTATTTAGTATGAAAAACTCGGTTCTATTTTTTGACAACTCTTCACATCAGAGTTAATCAAAATTTAGTCTCAGAACTAGAGTTAAGTCATAAAATCATTAAAACTTAGCAAAAGAGTTATTCTGTTGATTTTCGAGGACTTTCCTGGAATATCTTCCACATGGATGAACAGACTTTAACCAAATTTCTATGTGACACAGGCACCCTACTCTTCCGAATGCAAAAAAATCTAAATCGGTCTATAAATGGCTCGGATATGCGGTAACATACAAAAAACATAGGAACCTTCTCCATTTTTTGAAAGTCGGTTTAAAAGGCAGTCATTAATAACTTCTATTGTTTATAATATTATTGAAGCATGGAGTTGACGTCAGTTATTAACAGTTATTAATAAATAGCGTGTTGAATACTTTATAAAGTATTTCATTTAAATACTCCGATCATCATTCAATTATAAGACATTATTATTTATAATGGTTGGACATTATTTTCATTAAAGCAATATCGCAAAAAAATATTTACCGCGTATATTCTAATTTTACTAAGCAATTATATATAATGCAAAGATTATGATAAATACAATACCTTTATCATTCACATATATACATTTATTTTGCTATATTTTCGAAAGAATCATCACGATCAGGCATTAAATAGAAACGTATTTGAAATTATGTGTCATATGTAGTACTTAATAGATTTATTTTAATTTCAAGAGATTAATTTAACATATTATTATTACAATTCCTACTATAGAAATTTCATTGTTTTGGATACCATGTGATTTTTAGATCACTTAATTGTAGTCCAATAACTTTCATAGAGATACTACCTGCAACTGTATACTGGTATCCAATTCAAATACCGCTTTCAATTTAAAACATATATATAGTTGTTATTTTCACGCAGATAGTAAAAATTTATTTCGAAGGCAAATCGATACTAATTCCATTTGTTCTATAACTGAACGGAACAATTGAACACTATACAATATGCAACAACTTACGTTGTTACTTCACCATCAATTGACTATTCTCTGCCGACATGCATTAAGTATTCCGTGACGTCACCAAGTTATTTACTACGATTAAAATAAGTATACGTTTGCTCTCCACATATATTATTCCAAATGATTTGCATATAAGACGCTCGGATATGGGACGCGATGTACGGGGCGATTATTAAATGCCTCCGCGTTTTTATAGAATGTTAAATAACTGGGGTATATGACTTGGTAAGAGAGGAAACTATTAGATGTATAAGCTTAGCATAAACGAGTTTTTTAAAAAAGGTGACGTTTATCAATTCGGATTACGGCCGGCCGTTTTCAGTATTCTATCTATCTCTTCTTTTGCCTACTAAAGTCAGGCAAATCTATCTATTTGCACTTACTTTGATTTCAATATGCTCGTCGACGGATAGCCTTTGTTATGACTTTTGATAATCAAATGTCATTTAATCCGAGATTACAATCTATCTATAATCTTTGTTACATTATTGAAAACGGCCGTAATGTTATTATTTTTTAATATTTTAAGGTTATTTTAAAAGAGATTTTGTTAAAAGAGATTTTAATTAATTATCGTTGATATATTTCCTATTAGAATTGTTGGGGGATTTGTTGTTTCAAGAGCGTCTACAATCAAATTTGACATTGATTGAGATGAGCTTATGATCTTTGTAGACCAGCGAAACAGTTAATACTTGGTGTTAAGTTTAACATTAGGTGACCCGCATAGTGAAGTAAATATTTTTGATAATTTTAATATTGAGTGACTTTTTAAATTATTTTTTTTAACTTAACCATCGATTAAGATTAATTATTAACATTATGAGAAAGGATACACGGATTTTAAAATAATTAACAGAAGAGAAAAATGTCTTTAACTAAATAATAATTTATGGACTACTAACTTAGTCATAATATTAATTTTAATTGTTTTAAATATATTGTTACTATTTTCTATTTCGTATTTTGTGAAAAATAGAATATCACAAAAAGTAGAGTTAAAAGAAAGCCACTGCAAAAACGCAGCAAAGTTCGCTATTAGGCTCAAACACAATGCTTTCGAATATTGCCGAGTGCCGTTTGTATGAAATTCTCCTTTTTTACGCCTCTGTGGAAAAGCGCTCTCGCGATCAAACGCAAACAAACTCAATTTTTTCACGTAGACTTTCAGCCGAGCTCGTGCATAGTCACAATTTTATTTGATTTACTATTGAACTCGGAGTTCGCCCTGTTTGAAAGTTAACCCCGACCATACTAGTTCTGCACTCAATATTTTTAAGAGAAAAGCGTTTTTCTTTTGCATTTCTATTTTACATACTTTTTTGTCTACTGGGACTTTAAAATTTCTTGCATATTGTTCTTGTTTTTTTACAGTGTAGTCCACGGCTGTATTGTAGTTTAAAAGGAATTCAGAGGTAAACGATTTGCTAGTTAAGTAATGTGAGCTGTGGTCAGTGTTTTAATGGTTTAACTGAGTGCCTCCGTGATTCGGAAGGCACGTTCTCTACGTGATAGTTAGTAGCTTAGTTCTTTGCTAGTTGTCAACAAGTCATTCAATTATTCAAACAATAAAGTTAAGTACGGTTTCTTCTCAGTAGAAATAATTTTCACAATTTTTAATTTGAAAGCTTTGAAGAACTGACTGGCGGACTGGTGGGCGACTAACCGTAAGATTATGTATATACTAACTTACGAAAGCACAGGTAGGACCGCGGTTCCCTGTATATTTTAATAAACAACTTTAATTTAATGTTTTAATGAAGATAAATCCTCCATAATTATATTTATCAAAGTTGTGATTAGCGATATTGAGAGTGAAAGGGCTTGACAGATCTCGATCGATCCCGTGGGGCGGTGGGGGGGGTCAGGCACTCCAGGAATGTATAGCTCATTGATTTTGCGAGGTTTATATTATTTTCAGCGGGCCTGTCAACTGCGGAAGCCAAGCATGCTTAATTAACCCGAGTTGATGAGTATTAAATTGAAAATTATACTTTTAATGAGTGGTTCGCGAATTTTTGTAATTTGTGTTAAATACGGCAAGGTCGGGAATAAGGGTGATGATTTTGGTAGGGTGTGAGGTTTTAGCGTATAGACTGCTGATCTTTTTTATATATATATGGTTAGAGAATATTTATTTAAAGAATTTTTACAATTCGCTTATTTTCTAAAAATACTTATACACAGTTAAAAATGATCATTAGCACCTTTGACAAAAATAATCTTTTACAATGCGGGTGAGTGTAAAATAATTTTTGTAATAATATCATTCAATGGTGGTACAAGCTGCGCTCGGTCGAGATACGACACGGATATAAAGCAACTGGAATGAACATCGTACAATGCCCGATCCGTGTTGATAATTCACACTAATTATATGTACTCGTATATGTATTATTTGTTAATTTTGTTGGAATGATATTTTAATATATGTAGAATTTTAGTAAATGTTAGCAACGTTATTAAAAACTAGGATATTTATTTTTATTTTTATTACATAGATATATATTTAATTTATATTTTAACTTTTAAATACTTTTATGGTATTTGATTAAGTATTTTTATTTATGCGTAAAGTTGTAAATATAAATGCAGCTGTTATTTCGTTTAGTAATATGGAAATTTCTAAGTTACCTATATTTAATATATAGAATATAGTATATATATTTATATTTTAACTTTCAAATAGTTTTATAGTATATATATGTTTTATTCCCAAGTATTTTATTTACGCGTGAAGTTGTATTGAATGTATTACAATAAATGCAGATGAAAATGTAATTTCGTTTAGTAATATGTAAAATTTTTTAGTTACGTATATTAATATTTAGGATATAGTTATATGTTATTTATGTTATACGTATTTTTTTTTATTGTTTTATTAAAAAAAAATTATTTGATGTTTTTTAAGAAAATTTCAATATTGTTATCTAAGATGTGATTTTTTAATTTTTTTTTGAATAGTGGCAATGACCTGAGTTCTTTAATTTCTTGAGGTAAACTATTATATATACTTACGCCTTCATGAAGTAGATTTTTAGATCCAAAATTAGTTCGAGCCGGCTGTAATTTATATTTATCTGTGTGTATTTGCCTTAGATTAGGATTTCGTTCTCTTCTGGTGAGATTTATTTCAGTATGAATGTCTTTATTTATAATTTTACGAATAAGAATACACGTATTGTATATGTAGATTTGCATTACGTCCATTAATTTAGTTTGTTTAAAGACTTTTTCGTTAGATGTAAGGTAATCATAATGAAAGAGAGTTTTAATAAGCTTATTTTGGGCTACTTGCACTTTGTCGATATTTGTTTTTGCGGCTGTACCCCATATCGGTGTTAAATAGTCTAGATGCGGCTTTACTAGGGTGTTGTAAACCGTATATTTTACAGCCTGGGGCAGACATTTTGTGAACCCCCTTAAAGCACCTGTCAGAGAAGATATTTTTTTTCGGATTCTGTTTATGTGTGGTTTCCACGTTAGGTGACTATCTAATATCAGACCCAGGTACTTCTCTTCAGCAACTAGGTTAATAGGTTGGTCATTTATAGTAATCGTTGAATGAGGTGGAATCTTCTTATTTTTGGGTGAAAAAATTAAATAGTTGGTTTTTGACACGTTTATGGTTAAAAGATTTTTTTGTAGCCACGTGTTGAGCAAGGTCATATCATGTTGTGCTTCGGATATCATACTATGCACAGATTTACCATAGTAGAATAAACTGGTGTCATCCGCATAAAGGCTTAACTCTCCTCTAAGAGGAAGCTCATGAAGGTTATTTATATAGACTAGAAAAAGGAGAGGACCGAGTATTGAACCTTGCGGTACACCGTAGGTCACAGGAACAGGGTCACTTTGTACCGATCCGATTTTAACAATTTGGTGCCGGTCTGATAAATAAGATTTTAGTATTTTGTATGCTGATCCTGATACACCTATACGTTTAAGTTTCATTAATAATAAATCATGGCTGACGGTGTCGAATGCCTTTTTAAGGTCTATGAATATACCGATAGCTATCTGCTTATTATCTAGGTTTATTAATGAAAATTAAAAATAGTTACGTGTGGTTTTTTTTTTCGGTTTAAATGATGCACGAAATAGTTTAATGCATAGTTGTAACCTCTTATTTGGTACTCGAAGTACCAACTATGCAGATTAAGTTATTGTTATGGTATGTTAGAAGGAAATTAAATGTAAAATAGATAAAGTTTATACAATAAAACGATGTTAATAAGTCATTACTAATTAACATCGTTTTATTGTATAAACTTTCCCAGTGCCCTCCTCTCATTAGAGGAGGGCACTGGGATCTGTAGCACAGTTTAACTACTACCGCAGATACCGACGTACCGATAATAAAAATACATATAGCCTTCACAACTAGTGAAATACTTTAAAGTAAACGTAAAACCTTCATCGTCTTATATTAATTTGAAACAAACGCCTGCAGCGATACCATAGAAAAACTCCGTAATTCATTACAAGCGGAAAGTGGGGTAAAACCGCTAAGCTTGCAACAAAGCTTTTATTTCTTGTTCCCGTGAGGGCAGACAGGTGGAGCGCGCCCTTTGCTCACGAGATTATTAAAGTAAACCCGGGGGCCTAGTACTTCAAGTTTTTCTCTTCACCGTTTCGATATTTTTGTTTTTTATTCTATGGATAGTATAGGCACACTTGTATAGCAGAGATGGAATGATTACGAAGTGTAGTAGGTGTTCATAAACATTGGTTATCAAATCATAATAATAACTTGTTGCTAAAGAATAGAAACTAAAAAGTAGAAAATAACTTTTATTTTATTTTTGATATCTTTTCAAAATTAGATTTTGCAACGACTGTATAAATTAAAAAAAATCGACTTTTTAGTGTGAAGAAGTCGGTTCAATTTTCTGGCAAAATTTTGAAATTTTTCACTTTTTAGTTACCCTTAACAATCCACATCAGAGCTAGTCACAATTCAGTTTCAGAATTAGAGTTTATTGGGTACATACACCATAGCAGAGCTTATTCTGTTGATTTTCGAGGAGTTCCCTGGAATATATTTCACATGAATGATCAGACTGTAACCAAATTTTTATGCAACCACATAGACACTACTCTTTCGAATGCAAAAATAATTTTCCAAATCGATCTATAAATAGCGGAGATATGCGTTAACATATATAAAGAAAATACGGGACGTGGTAGTACTTGTAGCTCATATTTCCTCGTAGGTTACGTGGTTATGTTTAACGTTTCATTCGCCCCAAATACATGGCACTTTATTTATTACTTCGTGATGTATTTGTTGTTGTACCTATGTTATCTCCACAGGCCGCTGCCTCCCCGTGCTGTGCATGCACCTGTTCCATTCGTACGGGCTGATCACGCGCTTCAAGCTGGACGTGGCGAAGGCCTGGCGCCTCTTCAGCCTCATCGAGGAGGGCTACCACAGCACCAACCCCTACCACAACTCGGTGCATGCGGCCGACGTCACCCAGGCGATGCATTGCTTCTTGCAGCAGCAGCGGGTAAGTTATATAATCCTTACTGTTCTTACTGATATTATAAAGGCGAAAGTAAGTCTGTCGCTTTCAAACTCAAATCGTTTATTTTTCCAAATTGGCTTTTTTGAAAGCTCCCTTGAATCTTTTTTACTCTTAAACCACTGAACCGATTTGGATGTCTCTAGTAACCGTAGAGACATTGCTTGAAACCCGTAGAAGTACTTAGGATAACTTTTATCCCGGAAATTCCAAGGGATTGGAAGATATACGCGGGTAAACCGCGGCGCACAGCTTATATTGTATATTTGTTGAATTATATCTGGGGTTTCTAAACCCTTCTTGATCGAGAACTACTATTGTTGAATAAAATCTTCAAAGAATAACATTAATAAAAAATTGTTTAGTATTTCGTGCAACCAAGAGGTGACAAGATTTATGAAATGGACTCGTCATCTTCTACGATAGTCAGATAATAATTATGGAGAAACAATTAAATTAATTTATATTAATCTTAATGAAGGTTAGATAGGTTTTGTTAAATTATAATTATTTGTCTTTACAAAGGTTTCATTATAAAATAGCTATTTTTATAACAGTATAAAGTCATCTCGTCAATGGAAAATGTTTTCCGTCAACATTGTTAAAATGTACGTTTTACAAAAATGAAACAATTAAACGAGTTAATTGCGCATCAGCCTGTTTGTTTATAGGTCAGCAAACATATTAATGTAACAACCCATGTTTTATAGCGCAAACGTGATTGTAACTGCAATAAAAAATTGGGCCAGGGGGCCAACACCCCCGCAGGTTATCGGGGGTTACCGTTTAATACCAGGTGTAACATGCTCGTTCTGTCTTTAGATAAAATTACGATTTAATAATACCTCAGTTCACAACCGACTGCCTCGTTGCTGCAATGGTTAGTGGTCACAAGAGGATCTGGTTTCCGTGCCGGAGAGCAACATAAAATTAATGTCTCGGATTGGATAAGGTACAGAAAAATTTATCAGTGATAGATCAGATTAACAAATATATAAAAAAATATTTTTCTTCTGACAAAACATCGAATGAGTAATTATCATCAGACATTATTGCCGCCTAATTGATGTCAGATATTTTTATTGTTACGTGATTCAGACATTGTTGAACTCATCCTTGTTGCAGATATTTTTGCTAATCTACCCATAGTCACATATGCTTCGGACTGTACAAACTTCCGCCCCATTTCATAGCAAGGACCACGAGAATTCTTCTCCACTAACGAAGTTTTAAGCGCTTCTTATCGATTATTGTATTATGCAGAATTCCACATATTCACGTAAAATTACAAGTCAATTACGAACCGCTTTTCATTGTTTTCAAATGAAGATGCAATTGAAGCGAATGGAGCTTCGGAGTCGAGGTCAATAGAAGGCAGTATTGTATCGTAGAACGATCCTAGTTTCATACAAGTGGGCTTATGTACGTGGAAGCTAGACGAAAACTTGTCCGTAGTAACAGTTACTAGTTATGAAACAAGCTGAACGAGAAGTCCATTTAAAATAATCCGTATATTTATTTCATATTAAACACTTACCCGTCGTGTATTTATTTAAAAAATAAAAATGCAATTAAAATGTGTCCAGATAATTGAAGGAAATGTCTGATGTGGATCCTAAATCAATTCAAGAATAAAGGAACGTATAGGAACTACGGTTACTAGAGTACGTAATATAATCCAAATAATGTGTGAAGATACCCCTAAAATATATTTTTGATAATTTAATATCATTCCAGAAAAGCTCACAATTTTTTTTATTTATTGAAAAAACGCCATTTATTTTGTAAAACAAATCAAGATGCAAATTAAATTAATTGAATTGATTAAAATGAATTGAAATTACATTCGAACTGTGTGGATGTTATGTTTAAATGAACGGTATATCCAACTTTAAATGAAAGATATACCGTTCATTTACACACTCATTACCCATGCGTGCACACGCACATAAAAAAATAGACTAGTCAGGACAAAGTATTGCGAACATAGTGAAATATTTCCAAAATTAAAAATTGGTGGCGCGCGTCTTCATGGATAAATTTATCTATAACCACGTATGTGGACTAGCTAGATGAAAACACATCGCTATGGTTTCCATGGCAACGGTTACTGGAGAAACGGAAAATAAGCCGAATAACAAGTCGATTAAAACTCATTGAAATTAACCTTCACGGGAAAATTCTGGGAAAATGATTACCTCTGATAAATATTTTCACTTGTATCAAAATACTATAATGTAAAATACACAGTTGTTTTTATGCTCTTTATATTTGTTTACGCAATACTTTTAGATAGCTTTTTGAATGTGTCGATGTTACTTTTCCTTACTTTTTTAGTGTAGTTATCAATGACATGTTTTTTACTGAAAACGTTTCAACGGATTAGGTCTGCGATCAGCACTATATTACGTATTTAATGTTGTATAACTATTTAATATTGTTTCAACATTTTTTTAACTTACATCATGGTATAATAACATAAGGCTACATTTTTAAATAATTAATTAAAAAAACATCTAAGTAGTAAAAAAAATATGTTTATTGTCTTACCAAATCAAATAAAATGACCATTTAAAAAAAGAGTTATCGGTAATGTGGTAAAAGGACTATATTCAGCATATGTTACGGGCATCGTAAGATAACCGCAACGCTCTTTTTCAATATACCCCTTTCGGAGCAGATGTTAGCCGACAAGATAGATATAATAATTAGCAATCATGACGCTTTCCTATCCGAAGTCGCTTCGTTCAAGTTAAATCGCTTTAATACTAAATGAGAACGTTTAGCGTATATTTGAATAAATCAATATAGTCTTACATTATCGCAAAGGGATAGGGCTGGAGTGCCTTAGAGGGATATTTCATAACGAAACAAACTTAGATGTACTTTTAAAGATAAAAAATGCTATTGTCAGAGATATAAGAAAGGCCTTGTACCATTGATATTGTCTTACTAAAATAATTTATAATTAATATAAAAACCTTGATAAACTAAACTTGAAGATGACACATAAACGTGTGTATCGATCAAAGATGTCTTTAGAAAAATCTTAAAACATTTTCAGGCCAATAAAACACCCCTTAAACATTTCCCATTTCCACGAGTATTTAGTTCCTTTCCATTGTTTTTCCTCAATTTCAACATATGGGGCTATTTTCCTATAGTTCAAAGACACTTAAAGACCGCTCAGAAACTGTAACGTACGTGATTCTGCCGTATAAGCATCCATTCCCATCAAAGAAATATTAAAAATAAAAAGTTACAAGGAAAAAGGAATCATCCTTTAAACTGTAAAGGGAGATTTCTTTTTGCTTGCAGTTTTTATTTATTGGGTCGAATCGGATGCTTTTATAACACGCGAGTGATTCGGTGCCTTTGCTGATGCGTTTTGTTTTCTTTTGAGTTTCCACATATCGACTCATTTCTCGATCTACTGGTTTGGAAGTTCAAAAATTGCATCTTTTATAAATGGTTTCGTTTCCATTGGAGGTTTTTATTATGTGTATGAAAATTTGTACAGGATTAAGCATTTTCTTGTGTTTATTTTAACGGAGGTATTTTCCTTATTTAATAAAATTGCATTGGAATGGGCACACTATAAAGTATACGAAACGTCGGGTTAAATAATAACGCCTAATAAAGCGCTCTTGAAATCCGTTAAAAAGCATTTTTTTTAACTTGTATAGGATTTTTTAACTGAGATATTTAAATGTAAAAAACAATAAATCGACATACGTTTTACAAGTTTGAAAAACTAACGTAAACAAATTGAAATGTTAATTGGAATAACCAAGCGTAAAAAGGTATCACTGTGAACCGGTCGACTCGGGTGAAGTTATGTCACTTGCATGTGGTTGTAGAATGGATTGCTTTCCATTATTTACAGGTCGTCTATGAGCTTTATACGTAAAGTATAGTATGCTGCCCATAAAAATAATAAAATGTTAATAAATAAATAAATATTCTGGGTCATTTAACACTGCGCCATGTAGTTCCAAACTAAGGAAAGCTTTTACAATGAAAACTAGATAACTGATAGACATAATTAAACCTACTTTTTTTTAGTAAATACATACATACAATAGATAAACTAACACCCAGACATGATACGTTTTCTTCCAATACACTCACTACAAGTAGCTTCTTTAACTTGCGTCTTCTACCTCGCTCATTGCTTTCTGCCCGGTTGCCTGTTAGAGATCACTACTTTGTGATAAGGCCGAATGTACTATATTATGTAATCAACGTTCTTGTTTTTTTAATAACGAGTTAAATAAATAAATAATAAAAATATGGGCTTCAAACAAATATGGAAACTCATACTCGTGTTTATCATTGTCATATAGGTAAATATATAATATAAATTAGTAAGGGAGGGCCGGAAACTGTCGCGGGTACAGGAAATTGTTATTATGTGTGTGAGGAAACTCGATTTCAGCTATGAGCTCTCACTATTTCTGCTGAATGTCACCCATTTGAGGTGCTTACGTGAGTTGTGTAGTAATTGACCATTTAAAGTAATGTGTTATAAGAGAAATTGAATAACACGGCAGTAAATTGCATTTTTTGATGCTTATACATTGTGAATTAAAAGAATGTTTTCAAGAATGGGAAGGTCATTATCACTGTTTTTTGAGATATTGAGGATTTTGTAGATTTTTCAAAATTTTCGACCTAGCCCGATGTTTTATATTAATTGTTTTTCATATTTTCTTCTGAATATTTTTTATGAGTTGCTTTGTTAGATACATACATTGCGTACTAATATAAATATCAGACAACGGAAGGAAATGAGTATTTATTTCAAGTTTAGTCTGGAGTAAAATTATAAAGTCAGATTTGATAGTAGTTTTAAAAAATATATTGTAGTTTGAATTTGATTTAGTGATACGTCCAAAATAACAATTTTGAAAGTGTATGATCTCAATCATTCATAATAGCACACACATTTATAATAATTCTTTCGACTTTAGTTTTAGTTAAATAATATGAAAGGAACTAAAATCTAGGATTACGATATTGTCGGAAAATATAAAGCTCGCCGCATCGGGGATTATGCGGCTGCCAAAGAAAATATGTTGAATAAATTATTGCAATACGACCATTTTGTAAGCAAAAGTTACGTTTTCTGTTTTTGATATGGAATACCTAATATTGGATAGTTGTATTTTGTATCCATTACGAATACAAATGATTTATAACGGATTTTAAAATTTTTATTCGATATGGAAAATACGCGTGGTAAAATAAACATAAAATAATACTCAATTGTAACCATTTTTATTTCTGTTTTTCCTAATATATTCACAGAAATATATCTATAACGAGCCTATAACACTTCTACTGTTACCGGTGCGCTGGTGAACACCTAACAACAAGTGACTAGGCGTAATAATTGAATGTTCTGTCAAAAATATATAATATCTAGCTGTGCCCCGCGGATTCCCGCGCATGTCACAATAATTTACATCTATAATATACCTATTTAAAATGTTATTATTCTACACGAGGAAAACTTTGTTTGTTTGTAATGAATAGGTTCAAAAACTACTCGACTGATTTTAAATATTCTTTCACCATTCGAAAGCTACATTATCCACGAGTAACATAGGCTATATATATATAACATTAGACTACAGGAGCGAAGCCGCGCGGATTATACAATAATAATATGAACACTCAGTAATAAATGTATTTCTTTCAAACAATCGCTTTCATAATTTTCTTCATCCCTTGCTACAACCCGCGCTAATAATTCATTGTACCCGCTCTTGGTCTGCTCTAGTCGACTTTGCCTTTCAGTGTAAAACGTTTTAATTAAGTGAACAAAAATACAGTTAAATAAAGTGCAATTACAATAAAGAGAAACGCTCAAGTGCCTGGCTTGCATTTTATTCTGTTCGTATTGTTTTTCTTTAAGTTGACTTTGAATTGCATTTTCATAGCCACAAGTGAGTTTCTGAGAATAGACACTTTAGAAAATGTTTAATTAAACGCTTTAAATAGACACTTGTTTTGAAGTACTATGTTATTTTACGTGAATATAAAACACGCTGAAATTTCAGTCGAGCACACGGTATTACGATGTAAAGCATTTTTACGAGAAGATTTTTAAGCGATTCTGTAGTTTGAGTTCAAGAAAATATTGAAATTTTCTTCAATCCTATGTATCTCACTTCTAATTATACAAGCATTTGAATGTATATTTTGATTCATATCCTTTCATACATCATGTTCAATTTATCTTCTAACTAACTTCTAACCATTCAAACACATTCAATACAGGATGGGATCGGATTCTCTTTAATTAATATGTCATATTAAATCAATGCCGTATACAAATATTCAAAAACTATTGGAGTGTTTGGACGTATAAATTGTAAATTATGTAAGTTTAAACAAGCTGTGGATTTATACCTTAAGGATTAAAGATTTAAGTTATTGGTTTAAATTGCGTTTGAACAATGCGTTGTCGTCCTTATCAGATCGTTTAACTGTTATTGCATTTTCTTTCGTTTGTTTGTACAATAAATCATTTCTGTATTTTTTTTTATATTGACTAGTAGATATTGTGTATTCATTAAATGAAATTCTGTTGTCAGTATGTGTTGAAAGGTAAGCTTTATTTATGAAATAACCGGGCTCTGCTTGTGCCCGTAATACTATTACCGTACGGTAGTGGTAGAAGCTTCCTGTAGCCTTTGCGTGAATGTCAGGAAGGTATAGCCGAGTGCACTGTGCCAGTTTAAATGTAATTTGGTTGAGACATTGTCTGTGCAAGGGTATTTGTGGTTGTGACGACGGTTATGATATATAGAAATTATCTAAACTAAATACTGATAATATATAGCTACTTTTTGTCTTTCGAGAATTAATGGGCAATTTTTTTCTTCGATAAACTATTTTTAAGGTTTGTTTTTAGGCATTAAATAGTGGTTGAGTTCAATGATATTAAATAACTATAGATATGTTATTATATAATTCACTTGGTTACGTACCTATTGTTGACAGAACTTTACATAGCAATGGTGGCTTGGTTACGACGGAAAGCTAATGCCTTTGTGTGTTTTAAGAAAATGCACAAACAAAAAATACAATAAAAGCTTTTTGAGCCAATTGTTAAAAAAAGCTTTTATACTTTATACATTTTGATTTGATGAGATAACATTTTAAATTATATTTTATTTTTGTCGATATTATTTAATATTAATCAATAATAATATTTATTAGCTCGGTAAGTAGGCGAATTTTCTTGTTAAACAAATATTTTTGTATAAATTATTTATTAGTATTTAAAAAATACAGTATAAATTATTTATTAGTATTACAAAAACAAACAACTTGTTCGAAGAAAACGATACTTAATTGTTTACAAGTAGCAATTATAAGATAACAGCTTTAATATGTAGTCTAAACATAATTAGTTCGCGAAATGTATCAATAAGCCAATTATTTACCGTCTAATACTTTATGTATAAACATCGTATTTTAATTTAACAAATCTTTTTATTTTACATAGTATTATAGCTTTATATTTTAAAAACTATATTGATTTTGTCTGTTCAATTACTTATTGTTACTAATAATATCACTAGAGAGTTTGTTTTTTAAATGGGCTGTTTCGGGAACTATTGTCGATTCTATTTGAAAAAAAATTTGTTGACCATTAATCGATGAGGGTTTAAGATTGCTGTTTTTTTTTATGGCAGAGCAGGCAAAGGAGCAAGTGGGTCACCTGACGTTAAGTTATTCCCTCCGCCCATGAACACCTGAAACACCGGGAGTGTCACTTGTAATTATAATTGAGAAAATTTGCTTAATTTCAATACTATATTAACAGTTTTCTAACGGCCATTTTCAATAATGTATCAATGATTATTATAGATAGATTGTTATGTCAGATTGTATGACTATAGATAGACAAAAGTCATAGTCATATTGAAATCAAAGTGAAAATAGATTTGTCTGACTTTAGTAAGCAAACGTTAAAGTGGCCAATTTTTTTTTTACCTAAGCATTTTTATATTTTATACGCATTTATAAATTATCGAATTTTGGAAGTTTGCTCAATTTTCAATATCATTGCGTAAGAATCGTAAGCATAAAATTTATATAAAAAATACAAAATCAAAGTACTTCAGCAATAACTATAAAAATAAAATTGAAATTGATACAATTTACGTGTAACATCCCGGGACGTGATCGGATGACTATTGAGAGCTCTCGCTATGATTTAATATATTCAGAATAAACATTTTTATACGATTTTCACTATTTTACTAACGTTAGATATGAAGAACATTGTATTTTTATTCGGATTTTTTGAGTGATTGTAAAAAATTTATATAATTTATGTGAAATGACTAGATTGTTTTATAAAAACCTAAAAGGAGTAATAGATGATAGTCCATAACCTTCTTCATGAACCTGCCTATTTTAATCACTAATAATTAATTATTCAAATGTACCCGATAATTTCGAAGAATAGTGCGTTTAAACAAACGGGCAAACTTTCCCCCTTTATTTTTTTTTCTTCAAAGTAAGTATAAAAAATTTCTAAAGATACTATATCTCTAACTGATTAATGTTCATATATCCAGTAATGTATTAAATGCTTGATTATTTTATACAGAACGTATCTTAAATATTGATTAATAAACATAATCTACTTTTTTTAATAATAATAATTTTGTTTACAATTGTAATGTTCCCTAATTTTAACATTAATATTGTGACGAAATAAAACAAATGTTTATAACTCCATGATACATGGTGTAAATTGTTAATGTACATAATATATATGGGTGTCATTTCTGAAATAAAAGATTGATTATATTATAATATAGCGTACACTATTCTTCCAATGTTTATGTATCAAATTATTTAAAATCCTTTATATATTGAGTGCCTTAAAAGCTTAAAGTCGTGTTACTTTCTGGGAAATGAAATTTATTTATAGTCCAGTAAGCTTACTGTCAACGTTGAAGTGAAGCTCATATCTATACCAGCATATTACAGGTGGTTCACAAAGGAGACATTATTTAATTAATTGGTTCCCGTAATTATGCAGACAAAGTCGAGCGACTGGACGTTTGTGTTGAATTTCTTATGTACGGGCTTTTTAAAATAATAACCGAAGGGGTGAATGTATTTGCGGTGTACTTTGTGTTGTATACACAGTTGTTGGGTTAGATAGATGGCAGATTATTACGGTAGTAGAATGTGTATGAATGGTGAATTTCATTTGTTTATGCATTATAAACAGTTAAAAAACTATTGAAGTAGTATTGATTGATTGATTTTGTTAATATCACTACTACTTTATTTTAATTTTACATTTTGAACTTAGAAGTTAATTTTACGTAATAGATAATGGCACAATTTAATAATATTTAAAGTTCATATTTTTGAAAACTAAATTATTAGATTAATATTGTATTAAAAGAAACCTAATAATTAGTAACTATCGAATAAGAGACAAAACAAAATCTACAAAATTAAAATACATAAAAAATAAAATACCTTATATATCGGTCCGAGAAACATTGTAAAGTGGTTTGTAAACAATAAGTCATAAACGATAGGTACTTAGTCGCAATTTGTCGTGGATCGGCGCATTATCTATGGATGCGCTCCCCCAGCCCCAGATGGAGTTGTTACGGCAAGGAATTTGTAGTAAATGAGCTAGTTTGAACTTTAAACCGATTAGACTATAGGTCACCGACGATACTTGGCGTCGATTGGTTTCAACTGTTTACCGACTAAACAATGTCGCTTATGACAAGTAACTGTCCGTAAATTGTAAAGAATTTGAATTTTTGGAAGTTGAAAACACTTCGGTTGTTACGTGTGTTAATGGGCGGCGGTAATCGCTTAACTCTTCAAATTCTATATAACAAAGAGGAAACACTTGTATTTTTGTAATGTTTAAACAAAAAACTAGTGTACCGCTTTCAAAAATCTTTCTTCATTCATTCACGATTACAAGATTAGAAGATGCGTCTTGTGTGTGACTTAAGCTTTATTATAGGCTACTAGCTGATCCGCGCGGCTTCCCTTCCGTAGCATAATCTTAAACATAAAACCTATACAATATAGCCTATGTTACTTGTGGATAATGTAGCTTTAGAATGGTGAAAGAATTTTTAAAAATCGGTACAGTAGTTTTTGAATTTATTCATTTCAACCATACAAAGAAACAAGGTTTTCCTCTTTATAATATTAGTGTAGATATATCATTATGCTACGCGAGCAAAGCCGCGCGGAATCTGCTTAGTATCTCATAAAGTCACCAGTTACCACACTTACATTGCTAACAGAATTTATAAAATATGGTTTCATTCAATCAACTATTCATCATTGCTTTATATAATATCAATACCACTATTTAACATAATTACATTGGTAGTACGGATTCCGATGAGCTTTTTGAAATATTATATTAATTGAGAGCTTTGTATAATTTAATTTTCTCCGTATTTTATTGAAAGCAATATAAGAGTATTACTACTGTCTGTTTGTTGTAATTACAAATGAATTATATTTTATTGAAGTGAAAGCTTTTCAGCTATGGTTTGTGAATAATTTCTATTATATGAGATATTAAAGTGAGGTTTCAAAAATGAGTCTCGTTTACATTTTTACATGCATGAAAAAGAAAATATGGTTGGGGATCCAATATCCAATGCAGTCACACTTATTTGCACTATCCTAGACGATATATACATATGTATAGACAAAATTCATCCACGAAGACGCGCCCACCATTTTTCTCCATTAATGACAGTATATGTATGGAAGCGTCCGCGTGAAGTTGTGAAATTTTATAGGTACAACTCTCATTACCCATGTGTTCACACGCACATTAAAATAAATAGACTAATCAGGATCATAGTAAAATATTTCGTTAGTTATTTTACAAGCTTGCGAAAGTGATATCAAAATAAGATTATTTACGCCTTATACAGTTTCTTATAGGGTATTTAAAGTACAATAAAATGTATTATAGTGTACGTCGACGGCGTAAATGAATTGCGAGTATGAAATAGCAATAATCCGATCTGAGATCAGCGCGACACCATTGTGGCGATGGAAATGCCTCAAAGAGATATTGAAGGCTTTGTCACAATATCTTTTGTGGAATCAGGACAAAGATAGTATTTCGAGGCGCGCCCTCGTCCTATACGCTGTATACTAGAATAGCTTAAACTACTTTTTACTGATGTACCAAAAAGTGTTTTTTAAACCATGAATCTCACTAATATTATATATGTGAAAGTATGCGTGTTTGGGTATTTTGATGATATTTCGTATACATATAGGCTAGAAGGGTAAGGTGATACCTTTTATAGATAAGTAGTGATTTAACGCGTGCGTATCCGTGGAAAGCAGCTAAGAATTTGATAAAAGAATAAAATTACACTTTTAAACAGATTTTTCGATGCTTTGTGGGTTGGTGAAACTTGGTGTCAAAGTATTTGATCTGGAATATACTGTTTATTTATTATTGAAAAATGTACTCTCTAAACATAAATATATAAAACTTTTCATTTGGGGTTTATATACATTCGCCAAAATTTTCGCATGAATATGTATTAAAATATTATCTACGAAATACGTTTTCTATAGTCGAAGTTATTCAAACAATATTCTCATTGTCAAATTAATACACTTGTCATGTACAATTGCCAACATCAATAAATTAAACGTAAACAATTTAATACACGTATTAAGAGAATACTTTTCGTGAATGATCCAATTCACTCAAGAGTGCGATGTCGTTTAATAAAGCCGCAGTAATTGCCAATATCGTAGTGTGTACTGAAAGGCGAACCGAGTAACTCTCGGCCTTTAAATAAAATTATAAATATGGACAAAAATAGGACGTTTTAAATCACAAGCGCGGTAATTACGAACTGCGGCAAATAAATATTCGAGAAATAAACACATATGTACTCATAACAATCGTACATACTCTTGTTTGTAAAATAATATTATTTAAGGCTTTAGAGAAAAGGGCTCGTATAACGTATCTGCCATCTCCTGCCCCATCATAATTTGCCTATTTTCCACTCTTGTGGTCTTGTTGTTTGTAAAATAACATTAAGAATGGAAAAAAATACTCGTGTAGCTTAGCCGTCTGCAGTCTGTTCCTAGACCATCATAATTACTTGTAAAGCATGACTTACTTTCTTGCAAAGCATCTGTGATATTTATGAGTGGTAAACACTTCACCAAGTTACTTGACAGTTACGTGCATACTTTGAATAAAAATCTAATTTAATTCATATAATTTTTATGTAGGGCCTTTAATGTCTGGGCAGTTGTTAATAAATTAATGTTATAAAAAGTACTTCAGCATAGAGCTTACTTGAACCATTTAAATAGTTTTTATAAAGTATATAAATCGTCCGCACAATCTGTTGCAAGCAGAAATTTAAAATTCCTCACTTAATTTTCTCTTTCACTAAATAGAGGGAAAAATTGTATTACAGAAAAGATTTTAGTTAAACTCAGAATGCCGTCTGCTGTTCGCTTTATATACGTCTGGTATTTGAACAGACTATATTTAACAAGGGATTTTTAATTCCGCATATTTAAGACCTAATAGACAAGAAAAATGTGTGCTATTTGTCTTTCTCGTCAGTTTTCATAAGGATGCGTAACTTGCACTCATTCCTAAATAAAGTAATTTTGTCGTGTAAAATGATGACTGAAAATTAAAAGGGAGATATTCGCATCCTATCAAATATGTCTTAATTTTATATGTGAAATAGCTAAAACAGTCCTTTAACTTGAAAGATGCGCGAAAATATAAAATGAAAAATTTGTTCAGTTCAAGTTAGCAGGATCGGATACCGCATTGAAACAAGAATGCATCTTGGCAAAGAGCACCGCCAGCTAAGCGTCTGACTCCATTTGGCAAACTGAGTGACACCGACTGAGATAGAACACTGCAGTACATCAGGCTGCTAGAATTTTATCTGAGGAATATGCGTGGTTTTTACAGATGATGAAATGAAATGTAAACACTTTATTGCTTATAAAAAGTACATAACAATAAAAAAACTAGAAGAAGATGATGTGATTCTTTAAAGATTCTTTGTTCCGAACATATATAGGCCAAAAATAATGTTAAAGGTGATTAATTATAATTTCTGAATGGTAAATTCCTAGTCAATGAACATATCGTGTAAGTGTGGTGTATTTCAGATGAAAGTTTGCGGGACTATTCTGTCTCATAATCTCATCTCTTCCAGTCTCGCCCGCGGGATGAATGTACGATGAACATTTGCATTTAGCATTGAAGGTTTACTTACTCGATTCTGTGTTAAGAATGAAGAAATATTAACTGCAATGTAGAGGAATGAAAGACTTACTTAATCTTATTTGGCAAATACATATTTAACTTGGCTATATTGGCATAAGCATTTTATGTAAGTTATTGAGTATAACATGTCTTAAAAAACGTTATTTCCAATAATATCTTTAAAATATATGTTTCTTGGGCAATGTTTTAAATTACAGGCATTTAGCACATACTAAGTGTTTCTCCGACTACGCACGATGTCATATTTCCTATTTCCTATTATGTATTAAAATTAAAATAACGATACATAATAATATTTTACTAAAATGATATTTGATAATTAATTAGATGTAATGTAATTAACAAGCTGTATTTTGAAACAAATTTAGGGGATGAACTGCTCACAGGAGCGTCACATAAATTACAACCATTGCCTTCATTTGTGTACACACCTTCGGCGGTTTCGGAACGCGTTCATGAAACTGACACCTGTATATTATGCTTATAATAAAAATAATATTTATTTGCATAATATTTAAGTAAAATGTATTTGGTTAGAATAGATCTCTACGGCTGAAATGTTCTTATTTTGACGTTTTATTTTAAGAAGCGTTTTGAGTAGAGTTAAACATTGCTTCAGTTACCACTCCCCCATCATACATTTACGTGGTATGGCTTTACATACCATTAAATGTACTAGCTACTCTGCGCGGTCTCACTCCAACTTGATATTCTATAGCCTATGTTAGTGTCACTTAAAATGCAGCTTCAGAATGGTGAAATAATTTTTTAATCATTCTAGTTTTTGTATAAAAAAACATTACAAACATCCATATAGAAAACTTGAAAAAATCACTTCATATTTTACTTTGACGGGATATAATTTAAAATATCATCCTATTTCAAAGTATGATTTTTCGAATTGATATCATAAAGTCGTATTAACGTCTCATCACTGCACAGCATTCACGTCTCTCTCCGTCTCCGAGCGCGCTGGAGGAATATCTCGGCATTTCCAATAAATACCTCTTAAATAGAGTTAAGCGAAATAATTTGTTCATTTAATATAACCGTTACTCAGAAATAGTTGCAGGAGCTTATCAGGGAAATGGGATGGAAATTAAACGTGTCTTTGAGTTAGTATTTGCTTTGGACTTACTCCTTGTGTGGGTACGGTTGAACAGACATTAGTTCTACGACATTATTTGCATTTTAGTGATGTTTGTATAAGTTTTAAAGTATTGTAGTACATTTTTAATAATTATAATTTTGTTATGCAGAATAGACTTGAAAAGAAAACTTGGTTCCTTGGTACAGGATACTTTGCGAACTCCCCGTCTATCAGAATGTTTCTCCTTAAAAAATACTTATGAAAATATGTGTCTAAATTAAACAATGCTTTACATGACATCTACAACAAGTATGAAATGCCTACGACGCCTTCGCTGCATTATCGAACAGTAAATAAGACTTCATTCTTTCCCCGAGGCCAGTCGCAAATACTAAAATATTAATAGAAAAAGCGCATGTAAAACAAAGACAAATAGATTGCCCAGAAGTTGTCTGCAAATTGCACTTCAATCAATCAAATCTATGCACGTAATATGTGTTTAGAGGGTTTTACAATCATGCATTACGTAGCGTGGAGTCGTGTCATGTGCAAATTGTAAAACAAAGCCGCTTCTCGCGTGTATAGGCTGGCCGCGACTGGCCGTCTTATTGTCAGTCAAATAATTTCTTTTGGGTGGGTAGTTCGATTTATACAACGTCAGAACGTATATTTTAGAACTTTTTTAACACCGATTCGGAGGACACTGAGGCTGTCTCTAACGAAAACAAATATTAAAAAAAAAGAAAAAACCATTAAACTCGCATGAGACATAGTATTTACGATAATTTGTTAAAATTTCTGAATAAGTAATATACTAACTATATGTTAAGGAAGAGCGGGTCCTCCTGTCACAGGTTTTCTTTAAAACTTACTAGGAGGTTCCTTCTACTACTTAATATAAAATATTGTATAAGTATTGAAATAAATCATTTTTCATTTTCATTTTCACTAAAGGCATGTTTTGTATCCAGATCCGCGAGCACCTGCAACCGCTGGAGGTCATGGCCTCCCTGCTGGCCGCCATCGCACACGACATGGACCACCCGGGCGTCAACCAGCCCTTCCTCATCGCGACCTCCAACCACCTGGCCGCGCTGTACCAGGTAAATATCATGCAAAAATCTTCAAAACCCCACTTATCAAACCAAGTATTAAAAAGATGATAGATTTCTTATAGAACTTGGTTAAAGTAGTGAAAAAATATCGGATTCTATCTCTATCGCTATGCCATACTTAATATTGATTATTTTTAATTGGTTTCCTTTCTGTTACTTAACAACTGCATGCTCCTCTTGCCTGCTGTTTCATGAAAAATCATGCATTAGACAACAAAATTCCTATACAATGATCAGACTTTATATCTTTACTACCCAAGAATAGTTTTGTAATGTTAACCTCCTCCGTTATTTGGGAAATCAATTAAAAATGTCAATACGTTTACTTTTATAGGTAATTTTGGACCCCAATAAATCGGCACGATATTTCAGTATACACGAGCGGTGTGCTAATTGTGAATTCAAATAACTCCGGCTAATTGAACGTTTGAGATGTTCAATATTTGCACGATAACCTGCTGACGGGATCCACTGACTGACTGACATACTTGAGTAACTATTGCGCTTAAACAGCGCAAGCGTTTCACGATTATTTTAGGATAGAATAGAAAATATATTTGTTTATGTAAACTTTTTACAAAGTACCTATGTCATTTTTTAATTTACCACCGGTTCGGAAAGTCGCTTCTTTCGAGAAGATACCGGCAAGTTACTCTTTTAAAATATGTGGTTAATTTTACAAATATAATATACTTTACAATCATTGGCCGCCTAACAACTGTCCTGTTTTTAATTAGCTGATACATGTCAAAAATCTTTATCCTCTTTATATTCTTCAATAGTATTATTAGAATACACTACAATATGCTTTCTATTACATTCCGATATGCATCAAATTCGTGTTCTTATTTTGCATGAAATTTTTAAACAGGAAATACCCTAATAAAATTAGTTTTTAATATCTTATGGTAGGGGAGCCCAGGATGCTAAATCGGGAGTTACTCGAGCGTTATCGAGACCTATTGGGTTCAGAAGCTTAGATAATTAGAAGAAAAAAATGTCATATAATACATACCGTTTCA
>LQNK01000275.1:406884-418459 GCA_001586405.1 Phoebis sennae | reverse complement strand
AAATAAAAAAAAAATTAGCTGCGCTCGAGAATGTCCAGGTGACGTTTTTTTTTTACAACTTTGTAGCCCTCTCCCTCCTTTGCGTCACGCTCAAATCGTCAGATTAGTGAAATATACACATTTTAGCACGTAACTTACTCACCTTATCTTAATCTGACGCGCTCGAGAATGTTTGATGATCAATTTTTTTTTACTAATCTGATCCTTTATCCCTGAAGAGCGAACATATATATAAGGCTCATACTTGGTGGGAGTACTTATTAAGGTACAAGGTATCCCCCTATATATTAATCTGACGCGCTCGAGTAAATCCCGAATTCCCCTCTTGGGCTCCCCTACCATTAAGAAATAAGGATAGAAGCATTCAAAATTTCAAATTAGACAATGAGGAAAATAACACATTATGGAATCATTAATATAATTATATAAATATGTTGTTATACAAACTTCGTACAAAATAGAATTTTGCGAGAAAGAGACAAACAATATGAATTTTTTTAGTGGATTTTAATTGCCGGTTAAATTTTTGCTATGTTTTTTTCATTTCCTACATAAACAGCTGATGATAAGGAAAATAGAATACAACGTTGAAATGTTGTTTATATGTAAATATTCCAATTGTGTTTTTTAAGCTTTCATTCTCAACAAGAAACTTCGTATGAGGAGGATTCATTTTTATCTTCTTTTATTTCATTATTATAGCGTTGATATTAATATACATAGCAAGTTGACTGTCCAATGAGTCATATGTGAATCACGGTAAACTTTATGAATAATTTCAGGAGTCATAGTGACTCATTTTTTCAAGTATTCATAAGATATATTTATGTCATGAGCATAGCAGAAACAGAAATAATAAATTAAAAATGTTATCATTTTTATGAAATACGAGACTTTTTTATATGGTTGGGTAGTTGTAAATTTTATTGTAAAGAGACTGTGGAGGATGGTATTATTCCTCCAACGAAAAGGGAGGATCCTCGACCAGTCCGAACCACAGGACTGGCCGGTCGTTAGGCCCCGACAGTTGAAGTTTGGAAGTGGTACATAATATACTTAGCGGCGAAAACATCGCGATTTAAGAATTGTGACGTCACGTGACGCCACAGAGTTAAGTTGTTAACCTACAAATAGGTTATGTTAATCGTAGATCAAGTTATCATATAGGTGATCATTATAAATTATACCTTTGTAATATCTGTAAAATCAAGTTACCAGAATTGGTAGATGGTGGATTTGAATCAGTTACCAAGACCTTAGTTCCTCAGAACAACAAACTTCAAAATCAATCTCCAATTTGTTATCGTACCCTCTATATTCATGGGATAGCCAATTCTCTTGAATAATAACAATCGGAATTCTAGTATTGTCACAACATACCAATTAATGCACAATTTGTTAGTTTTAGTTGTCAAAGCGGTCGTGTATTGATAGAATCTGTTATTCTGATAACTGCTGTAATTACTGAAGTTATATGCATTTAATGAACTGGTTTATTAAACTAGATCTCGTTCAATCAAATTGTTAAAAATTTCGTAATAACTCAGTTAATATAATAGTTTTGATTTTTGATTATTCTCGTGGATATTAATTATATGAAAAAATATTAACTCCCCTACTCCTCTCTTAAAGTTTCGTTCCCAAAGGCTTAAACGGGGCCCTAATACTAACACTGTGCTATCTGTCCGTCTGTCCGTCTGTCTGTCACTCATGAACCGTTCGGTTACAGGTGATGTATTTCTGTTTACAAAAAATAAGAAATAAAATAATTATTATTACTTCCAATATATAAACTCCGACTGTAGTAAACTTGATTGTTATTTCTATAGATGCAATGAAAATAATAGTACGAAACCGTTCATACGCGACTTGCATTGGTAGTTTTTATATAAAATCAACTTCATAACTGATGCTGCAATAACCCTGTTTAAAACTGTGTACTGTCTTCCAACTTAAACTGAATCACGCTATAAGTTATCTCTGTTGGCTTCCAACATACAAGTTTCGCCTAGTTTGCAGCCAAATAATCTAGTCATACTAGTTAAATAAATTAAATAAATAAAAATACATTTAATACTTTAAGTTGCATATACAATTAAGCATTACAAGAATCGTTTGACACTTAAAGTATCCAATAGTAACTGAACAATATTATCAGTGGGCGGGCACTAGGCAATGCCTGTCTAAACCCCGATGCGAATGTACTTATAAAGTATAAACTATTGGCTACATTACAAAATTAAGGTTATATATGAAATGATCAGTATGAAAAGTTAAGTTTAAACTCAAAATAAAAAAATACTAAACTAAATCTAATCATCGTGATAAAAGTAACAAAAAAAGCTGATGTCACAAAATTTCTATAAACACCAGTGTATTGACGACATCCACCACGGTTCTTCAAAGCGGGGAACGCTTCGGCGGTCTTTGATCTTTTTGGCGGAGGCTTTGACGCTCAGCTGTCATTCCGGGTAAACAAACTTTGGCTGGCTTTGATAGCCTGTAAACCAATTTGCCGTTCAGTTTTTCGTTCGATATAGAATGACACGCTTGGCGTTTTAAAATATAAAATTTTTAAAGTTATTCACATGCGGCTGTGGTTACACGTAAAATGATTTTGTGAACAAAGGGATTTAGTATTTTATAATGAAAATGCTTTTGGGTGTTTGCCTTGTCCAATACTGTTTTTTCTTCTAAGATGGCAATGACTAGTTGCATTGGCTGTTCCAATCTCGAGCGTTTTTAAAAAAAGAAAGAAAAAGCTTTATTGCCATTAACACAGCCTTAAAACAAATAAAAAAAGAAACTCACAGCACAGCATGGCAATGGAGAATGTTACTAGGTATGCCAAATAGGTGGAAAGTTTGTTACAGTATAGCTTGTACCTATACAAATACACATGCTTTTTGTTGCAGTCAAAAATACCAAGTAGTTTTCATTTTATAAGCTTTTAAACTTTCGAGTTCCACTAAAGTCACGTGACCGCTTGTGACGTCACAAAACAGACGCCGCGCGGGCCGCGCTACTTCGCAGCAACTATAGTACGTGTGGGGAGCGCTATGGCGAGCGCATGAGCTGTCTGTTTTATGAGGTCACACCGCCGCAATCGCCGCGTCGGGCGGTTACGATTTGTTTTGCTTATAAATCAAAAACTAATTGACGTAACAAAATAATTTTTTCAACAGTATTTTTTAGTTAAAAAAAAACAATATGAAAAGCTAAAAATCAAAATTTGTTAACATTCTTCATTGGGCAGACTTAGCCATGCTGCTAGGTTTTTACACCCACAGCGCTGATTTTCAGGCTTTTGCAATCCAATAGTAATTTAAGAAAAATAAAAATAAGATAAGAAAAATAAATGCACAAATATACTAAAATATACATAATAAAAATAAATACTACTAATAATAATAATAAACCTTTCATTGAAATGTATGAGCAAAAAGGTTTGTTCTAATAGAACACTGGTTTCAGAACACCTCGGTGCTGGAGAACCACCACTGGCGGTCGGCCGTGAGCTGCCTCATCGAGAGCGGCCTGCTGGACCGCGACACCCGGCTGAAGCTGGAGCGGCAGATCAGCTCGCTCATCCTGGCCACCGACATCACGCGCCAGCAGGAGTACCTGAGCCAGTTCAAGGTTAGTGGACACGTCGGGATACCTCGCTACAGCTGGAACGATGGAGTGACCTATCCTGGTCCCCTATTCACAAATGTATTTTAACAAGGCCTGTATTCCCTTCCCATTCCTCTCCTCTTCTGTTCTGGTCCTCTCCCAGCTTCCTTTCATTAATCCTCTGCTCTTATCCCCTGCCCTTCCTTCAAGCTGGCGCGGCATCTGCGACAGTTTGCTGTTGTGGATGTTCATGGGCTGCGGTCAGTCACTTTCCATCAGGTGAACCGCATGCTCCGCTTGCCCGCTGTTACATAAAAAAAATGCCATTCCGATTGGAAAGTATCGAAAATCGGAACATATTTCGACGGAAACGTGTTTGTTTCGACCCGATACGGGTGTTTGTTCGTTGAACCTGGTCTAAGGTATTCGCTACCTCCTTCTTTTGAGTGTCTCCCGCGTGCCGTGCCACTGCGTACTTAGTTTAAGTATCTACTACGGTATTTTCTTAATTTCAGATACCGTCTCGATAAATTTGTCACATAATCTTACGTTTATTGGAATTACCACAATTTACGAACAAATACCATTAAATAATTATAGATCGATGCCTATTTGTTGTCTAAAATTAATTGTTTAGTAATTCGCTTTTACACTAAAAGCAAAACAATATTATCTCCCCTTCAAATGTTTCATTAATTTCGTTAGATAAGCCGAGACAGGCAGATTTATTTATAGTACAAAATCAAACTAACGAATTATTGTACAATATAGAATTACTATTCATAATAGCTTATTTATTACGTCAAATTGCGGTATATTTGGATCGCTGGATTTGGTAAATCATCATTAAAGGATAATACTGATACTCAGCTAAGCGGCTATTTTCATCGTAATTAGGCTGATCCTGTAATTATGACAATTACAATTTAAGACGGTTTATATATAACTTCCTCTTTGAGTCTGTCAAACTAAATTCCCTTCGGGCTACGACAGTATTAAAAACGTTTTTAAAGAATTTTAGAGTTATAAAAATATATATCAAATTTAGTGTGTGCATACATTTGTAACATTCTGAATTGGCCATAAGTACATATTAATTTTTTAGTTACATTTGGACTTAATACTTGAACAAAATAAAATAATAAGTCACAATTGAAAAGCATTCTGTTATCCAGAACCGTGAACTTCAATTTACCTCGCAAATGGTAATAAGCTCAGCGTCTTTGTTAATAATTGAAATCTTCTGTCTTTATGCCAGAGGATTGTCTGCGTGCGACGCCCGCGGGCATGACTAGTATTAAAAATCCTGGAACACTGCAGTTTATTACAGTGAAAGAGAACACTAGATTCGACCTTAAGTCGTTCTGAATAAATCGCATTGTTGGATACAGCTGCAGTGAACTGAATAAACTTTATACCCTAAATTAATAAAATGCTCTTTGTTTTATGTTTAGTGGAGTTATAACTCATGAATAACTAACAAACGAAATAAAAAATACGTACAAGCGGGGGAAATGACATCGTACCATTTCGTCATTTCATATACAGGATGGATTTAATGGAATTTCATTTTCGTCCGTGCAAATACTTATTATACGTTAAAAGTTTTTATAAACTCAAACAAAAAGCACTTACTATGACAGACATTCATATAATCCAGTTATCGTCGCTATGTTTGAAGTAAATTGTTTATTAATAAATGATTAACATCTGTGACATTTAACACTACACCATCTAGTCTTAAACTAAACAAAGCTTGTACTATGGAAACTAGATTACTGATAGGCATACTTAAACATACTATATTTTACTAACTTTATTTCGAGAAGACCCAGCAAGCAAATTTTATAATTATGAATAAAAAAATTCATGGAAAATTCGTTGCCCCCACCCTGTATATAGAAGATGAAAATGTACCCGCATGCGTTCCCATCTGCAGAGAAGTGAGCGAGCGAGCGTAGCCAAAGTTTCGAGCGCTTTTTATGTTCCACCACTGCACCGCAGTACAGTTTCCGAGGAATTCATTATTAAGTTTCGGAATGTTGATTTTAAAATTATTCCTTGTTTTAAAATTTTTATGTCGATTTTAAAATTATTCGTGTTTGTCGAACAGAAATTAATTGGGAAATGAAGTCGTCGATCGTAGATCTTTGGCCTGAAATGTTTTAAAAATGTTTGTTTCGATGTATTTGTAACACTTACTATATAAGTATTGAATTAAAGACTTTTTACTGTTTTCCACTATATATTAGTAAACTGTATTTAATTACAACCGGTTTAGAAAATTCATCATTAGGTAGTCAGTAGAATTTTCGAAACCAGTTGTAATTAAATAAAATTGTCTAATAAGTAGTGGAAATAGCGTAAAAAAGTATTTAATTAAATACTATATAAATTAACTATTTATTTATTTATTTTAAGCCTGTAGTGTCCCACCGTGCACGTGCCGTGCAGTGCCGGGCAAAGGCCTCCCTTCCCCTCTTCCAATCTTTCCTGTTTCGAGCTGTAGTCATCCAGTCTTTTTGGTACTAGTCCAGCTCGTCCTGCTATTTCCTTTTGAGGCTGCTACGATGCCGTCATGCCTTATATTTATTTGAAAACCTACTCTTACTTATCTGAAACTATCTATCCTATAACTATCTACCTAAACCTCTGAAAACCTACTCCGAGCCCACCCGTTAGATTTTTATTGCCAGTATTGCATTTATTTCGTACATAAACTTAAACTCTATCATATATTTACACTCTGTGCGCAATATTTAACAGCGGAGGTAAAATTTTATTATCTGTAATAAAGTTACGTCGTGCATTGTTCTAGTTAGATCAGATTGACGATCATTTGTTTTCAATACAGACTTTAGAATGTTTATTTCTAAAACGTTTCTATATTTTAACGTGGTAACGTGTTTTATGATTTTGTAGATTATAATCATTATTGATACCTTTGCTTTCACCATAAACTTGTCTGACATTACCAAAAATATATATTTTTTTTAATTCATGAAGATTTAAAAAACAGCGCGTTTACACGAGCTGTTAGGACTTAGGACCCATAGAAACGAAATAATGCTTTTTGATTGAGCCTCTACTGAACTCAGGGTCACTTCTTTCTTACTTCATTTTTAAACATATGGACGGTCATATTGCTATATAATGACCTCATTTAGAGCAATATGACCGTATGTATCGAAAATCTCGTTATTTTTCGCATTAAATACACAAACAAACTATGCACTTTATAATATTAATATAGATTGAGCAAATAAAGCCACTTAACCGTTGTATAATGGACTAATTGGTGGAAACTTTGAAATGAAGCACCCACTCGTAAAATCAGTTCTCTGAATCTAGTTCTGACTAATTATGTTTGATATTATCTAAATACGCCTGTGTAATAACACGCTTTTAGTGCAAGCGGCTTTCAGTAGAATTCAGAGTCGAAGCACCGGCTAACGCAGGGGTCTGTAATGGACTTACAAATGGATATGGAAATCTGAGTTGGAAACGTATTGTTAGAGGTTTAACGGCTAGTTGCAGTTGGGGAGCTAGGCGATAAAAAGATTATTTGACGGTAATGTACGCGTGGACTATAAATTTGACGACCTGTGTTCATCAAATGTTACAAGCCGTGTATAACAAGCTTTATCGCTTGTTAATTAGAGATTTTTTTAAATGCATTATTCATAACTACATGTGTAAATTACAATCTACAAATGAAATCATTTGTCTTTTTGATTTACAAGTATTTTTTCACACATCACACATCATAAAAAATGTCTTTGCTTTGTAGCTTGTAATTTGTAACGAAAATTCTACAATCCTCCGATCTGAACGTTTTTATCACTTTTGAATATCTTCGAAGTAATTCATCTGATTACTAAGTATTCATAGCAAGTTTCACTACTTCTACGTTAAATCTCAGAAATCACGCAAAACCTTTCGATTATTACTAATACCATTACAGTTTAATCATTGTATGAAAATATTCCTAACTACCTCTATAATATGAAAATTAATTAATACAGCGATTTGCGCTTATCAAAAAAATGGTGTATTTCAATTTAAATTTTAAAAGCTATAGCTTGACTTTAGTAGTGTATAGCTGTCCTTAGAATGTGCACTTGCTTCCTTATCGATGCGAAACGTAGTACGATTGTATGCGATTGTGCGGTCGGAAATGTTTATTGATTTATGTTAGCAAATACTGCCTGGATTGGAGCCTTTCGTGGCATTGGAGTGGTCGGTGTAGTGTTGGCTTCAAAACCCTCATAGAACCAATTATTGGCATGCTAATAAAAACTATAATAATTGACGGGTCGTCAATTGGCTTAGTCGGTTGGCGCAGTGGATACAGCAATGGTTAATTGCGCCGGTAGGTGTGGGTTATATCCTCACGAGTAGAAAATAATTATTTTGTTTATTGTCAGAAATATTTATTTTATTTATTTATTTAATTCGAGGGGGATGACAGTAATTAGACAGACACAATACAAAGAAAGGAATATGATAAAATATGTACGTGAACTAATGACTAAAAATCTGTGATTTTTAATAAATGAATTTACACAGGTAATAAACTAACTACAACAGTATAACTTTACAGGGCCCGATAATACCGGTATAGTAGGGAAACGTAATAATATTTGTATACTATAGTGTAACCTTCGAGTAAACTTCTCCGAACCCGACGCCAGGCACTAAAGAACTGTTATTATACTAGCAAATAAGTTGTACTATAAGCTTCATGAAGTGGAGTCAAATGAAGGTAAGTTTATGTAACAGTTGAGCGTGGCTACGTCGCCCGTAGACGACGTAGCTTCGTAGGCCCGTAGAATGTATACAGTACCAAGTTAGGACGTAGTTTTCAATAGTTTTTTTTTTGTCAAAAAACCCACATTTAACTTTATGGCGTACGATGTTTGAAAAATAAAAATTTCGTTTATTTTTAACATTTATTTTAAAAAGCCGACGTACGGGTTCACATGTAGACATGACAATAAGTCCCGTTGTAAGGGTACAAGACATGAAAATATCTTTCAGGGAAACGGATATTAAATGACCGGGTCGCAGGACTGCACTATTTCCCCTTGCTTATTATATTTCAGAACATTTTTGTGTGTGAATCTTTCTGCTTTGGATTGACACGATGGAGATTTTAAAAAAGTTAATTTACTAGTGGTAGAAAAATAAGTAGTGTATATTTTTTGCATTAAAAGCGACACAATAAAATTTTTACGAAAAAATACTTCTTAATTTTTTAAAGAAAAAAGTCATTTAAATTACGAGAACTAAAAATGATCTTGATGAAAATGGGCACTCATTACTTAAAACTTGTATAACTTATTCACGATTTTCATCGTAATAACTTGCAGTTTCCTTGAAATAAATGAGGAACAATTGTTGATATCTCACGTAAATAATTCATCAATGCCAAATCGCGCCTCTGCTTATACAATAACGTGAGAACCCGTGCAGCGAGCGTTGTATGTGCACCTGATTGATTTCAGCCGAGAGTAGCCATGAAGTAGTGGCATTGGGAACTTAGTGGCGAATATTTTAAACGATAAGTATAGCAAACGATGACGATTTATGAATTACGGGTCAAGGTAGCTTTGAGGACAAATATGCAATAGAAATGAAATATTCATTTCACATTGTCGTAAAAGTTTACTATTTGGACTTTTTTATTATGTGCTCGTCTATGTTGCTATATAGTATATGTTATATATTGCTATGTTTTATAGACACCAAATTAATGATTAATATTTTTCCGTGATATAGTCCTATGTTAGATTCAAGTTGTAGGCTATATTTTATTTTTAAAGAAATATAAGAGGTTGCTCTCAATACGTGTAATCGCGAATAAAACGTTAAATTAAATAGAGATTTCTAAATAGCTTTTTTGGTAAAATAAAAAGTTCGTGATATTCGTTTCAATAACCGTATAATACCGCTTCTACTTCGAAAAACTTCAAAGCACAAATTTCGTAGGCCACGCGAGCTAATCCGTGAGGGAAAAGCGAGTATATCATAAGACATAAGAAGCTCCATTTCCTTTCATTGTTCATACGTAGGCGGCATCTTACACTCATTGTAAATTCTATTAATACAATATCAATCGTTCCACCTCATAAACATTGTATTGCTACCAATAACATCAAGCTATTGTGTGGGAGCACTTTAAGTCTACATTTTGCGAGTAATATTTGAAACTTTTTGAACTCAATTTATTCTTTTTAACTTTTATTTTTCAAAATAATCGCTCGGCTACACCCTGTATGTCATCCCTCGTCCAATGTGATTGATAATCCAATGTAGCCAGAAATGGTGACGTCACGGGAGCGGCCTAGATCCGGTAACCCAATTCCCATAACTAAATAATGCTGACTGACACGTCGGCGATATATCCTGTGACTTTTTTAAACAGTTTCCAAGGTACAAAGGGCAGTAAAAAGTAGAATTCATCGAAAGGAAAGCGATAATTGAATACATAAAATATTGTAATTATATCGATACTTTGCAGTATAAGTAACGCTTCCACGGGCCTCGTAGCGTTATGCTGCATACCCTTCCTTACGGGCTTGCATATTTAAAAATAATTTGTATAAGATAAAAAATTACGACTTGGCAGTTTATTACTGGTGTCATGGTTGTAATTAGGTAAAATTTAAAACGCTTTTAAAACACGTCTCTCCGTTCACTAGGAATCAAATGTAGCTGTCTAGTATTTACTTGAGATTTTAACCTAGCTAAAGATGATAATATTGCACCTGGAGATCCTTTTTCCAAACTATCACTACTAGATTTCGCAGTTCTTCGAGTAAAATTTTTAACAAGGCATCTAAAGTTCACCTTCCAATGCTTATTTATAGATATGCATTTTGTTGTGCTGCAATATACAGTAACGAAGTTAGTGCCGATGTACGCGAGATTGTATTTTCTCTTACATTTGTAATTGAAACTGCGTCCCCATTTAATATAATAATAATTAGTAAATAGTTGTTGCCGTGGTCGAAACGCGACCGTCTCGTTTTAATTGAGTTGCCGCTGTATTTATTACTTTCTGCATTTCAATTTCAGCTAGACCAAGATTCATTAATATTGTTTATTTTTATTTATAGCACTAAAACTCGTTAATTATTACTAAAAACGTTAAATAGAATAGAACGGACGGAGTATAAAAGTCACACTTGAAGTTTATGTGACGGAGAAGATATGAATCTTATTTTTTAATTAACATTAAAATTAATTATGGATGAATTTTAGTTCACTATTGTTATATACATAGATGCTATGTACAAATAGACGCCTGCAAAATTGAACATTTTCCACGTATTCACATAATTGTAACATTGATAATGACCGTTGCATCTGTACCTCTGATTTATACGATGTACAACAAGCCACGCAAATTGGAGTGATCCAGATTTAACAACGTACCGTGTTTTATCCTCATTAAGCCGTGCACATGTTGCTCGTAAAATCCTAAACAGGTTACAATGTTATTATGTTTATGGTGAGCGAGCCTGCGTGTGGGGTAGGTGGTACACTCCTCAACATTTGTGAGATTAAAAGTGACGCAGATGCGAGGGATAAAGCAAGGATTGATGACTGGAAGGGAGGGGAAAAAGACGGGAATAAATGTAGGCTAACGTTTAATCGTATAAAAATATTTAGGTCTTTGATAACTAACGTGGGTGATATAAAAGAAAACAAATAATTTTAACTGAGGTCCGAAGTGTGGCCATTTTTTAGTTTGACAATGCCAGCCTGCGTTCAGTAGTTTAGGTAAAGTTAAATTCGTTGAGAAAAGAGTAAGACAAACGTCTTACACTTTTCCTTTGTAACGTTAAATAGTAAGGTTGTATCTGGATTGCTTACATCACTAGTATTCCTTTTAAAGTGATTACTGAGAATATTATTAATGGTATCTATAAATATAATAAAACAGTAACCGAAC
>LQNK01000275.1:339451-389545 GCA_001586405.1 Phoebis sennae | reverse complement strand
AAGTTGCAAGGTACTGGATATACACACTTCTAACCTATCTTCCGGAATCCTTTCAAATATACTGTCTTCCGCTGCCCGTGCGTATCGTTTACCCTTTCTCCCCACTAAAGTCCACATTTCCTCCCTGTCCAATCCTCGATTTCTTTTATTTCGTTTTAAATCCTCGTCTCCCGTACAAACATCCATGTTATTACTCACATTCCCATTCGCCTCCGTACAACTAGTCATCTCCGATTGTGTAAAATCCTCTAGAACGCAACAATCATCGCGCGCGTTATCACTCATTGAAATAATTCAACGCACAATAACTGTTTGCAATGTAAGCGGAAAAAATTGATAATTAACGACATCGCGTTAGAAACCTGAAAAATAACAGTATTTCTCCCTTATTTCATAGATGTTATCATGCATATAAACCTTCCTATTAAATCACTCTATCTATTAAGAAATACCGCATCAAAATCCGTTGCGCTGTTTCAAAGATTTAGGCATACAAAAGGACGTAGGGACAGAGAAAGCGACTTTGTTTTATGCTATGTAGTAATAATGATTCATACATAATCTTTTCATGATTATAAAACTGTGTTTTATTTATGAAGCGTGTTTAAGTTTTCTCAAGAAAATACATCTCAGGTGTATCTCCCGTTATCAGCGCGCTGATAAGGCTAATCTCTTAACACCTGCGGCGACAATGACCGCGTGCATCAACCAGTGCAGTAAGCCGTGTTTGCCTGTGTACAATCAGGGCAAGTTAGGGCTATCAGAGCACATGCTTTTTTAAAACTTCCGACGGTATTTTCTTCCAATTACTGCTTACTGTCAATTTGGAATGCAGCTGTACCAGGACAAAAGACGTAAAAGTAATCTTTTTAATGAGTTTATTTTATGTGTACAATGTGTACAATTCTTAAATCACCATAATGAAGTACTTACTTGTTTTTTCTATTCCGTGAGTACGTATGTTAGCATACGTATAACTTCCAAACAATAACCCTTGAAAACTAACGCCCAGCCGGCCCTGTGCTTGTAACTGGTACACGATTCTCTCTTATGTTTGGATTAATAATAACATCTCCAATAAACCGGACCATATTGGACCCAATTTCAACATCGAAGAAAGGATATGGCACAAGTAAAATATCATCTCTCATTTGGGATGTTGGTCAAAAATACGTACGTTTTATGTATTTTGCGTACAAATATGCATATTAAATAAAATTACCGCAAACAAAATGCATCCGAACTCTTTTTGCTCGCTCTATCATCCGATTACTGTATCGTAAATATTGTTAATAACATTTTCATTAACAGAGTTCGCGTTACCGAGCGCGGTTTTGTTTGTTAATCAATTTCATATTTCCATTTTAATTCGCACTGAAACACATTATTCGTGTAAAATAAATGTGTTATGATAATTGTGGCTTGCTTGTTATAGTGTTTTTAAACATATTATTTATCTGATAATTCGACACTTTCACATGTTTTAATATTTTTTTATTGGAAAAAATATTTCCAACTTGCTTCTGACCGCGGCTTCGTTCGCATTAAATTCAGGGTTTATAGTTGAATAATAGGTATTCTCTTAACTAATCCAGCTAATAAAATATAGGTACGGAAAGCCATTATAAAACCGTGCAGAAGTTGCGATGTGATTGACAGAAAAAACATCCAAACTTATTACACATTTTATAATATTAATATCAATATGATTTAAACTTTTCTAAATTTAAAATCAATTACCTGCTACTGAATTCTCAGAATGCTGAACGGAATCTGTATAAACTTGAAATAACCAAAGCTAATCGTACTTTTTCTCATTTTTTCAAGATCATATTACCACGGAAATTCTGTCTCTACACCTACTTAGTCTACGCGTTTGTCAATCATTCCTCCGACATCCGAGCGGATTGTCGTAAGTAATCCCGACAAGTGGGTTATGTACACAGAAAAACGTTATAAACTCCGCTGCGAACTAGATAAAATAAGACCTTTTAGTTTTAAACTTTGCTAATATTACGAAGTTATGGAGCCGGGTCCGTGATACATGTGCTAAGTATAGTGCTAATAAACTTCGTAAGGAACGAGCTAACTTGCGATCGGCGCACGTATCGCATGGTGATGCTGTTGCTGGTGGAAATTTAAGGTGGCACATGTGTCTGTGAAACTTTTTAGGAACTATTCTGCATATTTGCCTTTGAGTGAGGGTCAATAATAAAATCATTTATGAGTTACATTTTCTTATGTGCACTATTTCGTCGTAACTACGTTTAAAGGAATTAGGGATATATATAATTAGCTTTTTTTAATATTTAATGTTTATTACTAAGCAGATGAATGTATCTAATAACATACCAATGCAAATGTTAATTTTATAGGCAGGTTATATATATCCAAAGCCTAACTTAAGTCTCAATATTATATTTATACTAGCTGATCCGCGCGGCTACGCTCCCTATGTTACTCGTGGATAATGTAGCTTCCGAATGGTGAAAGAATTTATAAAATTGTTCCAGAAGTTTCTGAGCCTATTTATTACAACCAAACCAACAAACAAACAATGTTTTCCTATTTATAATATTAGTGTAGATATACAAACAAACTGTAGCTGAACCTTCTTTGTAGACACACATCGATACCAACACGCTCGACCTCACCAAGAGCGACCACCGCCACCTGGTGCTCCAGATCGCGCTCAAGTGCGCCGACATCTCCAACCCGTGCCGGCCCTGGGAGATCAGCCGCAAGTGGAGCCTCAAGGTCTGCGAGGAGTTCTTCCGCCAGGGCGACTACGAGCGCAAGCTCAACCTGCCCGTGACGGCGCTGTGCGACAGGCACACCACCTCCATCCCGAAGATACAGACAGGTAAGTTTCTATTTTTATTTATTTATTTATTTTATTTATGAATTCATATAGAACGGTTACAAACCACTTACTATTTGAGAAAACATTTTAGAACTTCATAAAATTTCGTACCCACTGTGTTATGTCGTCAAATAAAAAATGGGTAATTGACCAGCTCAGAAAGTTCGTCCCTTCGAAGTAAAGTGAAGAGGTACTGAATGCATAAAATTTGCATTGTAATATCTTTTGCGTAGTTGTCTTATTTCCGCTGAGACTTGTAACTCGATCGGAAAGACGTTACCTCTTTTATATTTTCTGCAAGTTTGTGAAAAATGTGTACCATGTTCACCTTGATACTTTTCCAGGTTTCTTCAAATTCGTCGTAACACCACTGATTACGGAATGGCACAAATTCCTGCAGAACGACCTATCAGCGCAAATGCTAGAAAATCTCAAATACAACCACAACAAATGGGAGTCGCTTGTCGCCCAAGAGATTGCCGAAGAAACGCGTACCGAGATCTCAGATGCAGACATGGTCGATGATGACCTGGAAACTTGCTCAGGAACTAACATCTCAGATAGCTCGGAGATGCTGCTGCCGCTCCGCAGGAGCTCACTCAACCCACCGAAACCCTCGAGTCTACGGGAGCAACTGCGTCGCTTCTCCGTGCCCCTGAACGTGTTCCAAGACTCGCGATTCAAGAAGAGCCGCACAGGATCAGTGGCCGAGGAAAACAGCAGAGAGAACGCCAGTGCCATGGGGAGTGAACATTCGCTGCATTCCCAACTCAGTGTCCGCGGCCACTGCGAACACAAAGAACCTGAAGAAAAGGTTCTAAGCACGGAGAAACTCTTGCCAGATTCATCCATCGCATCGATCACAACCCCAGTGCAAGCCACGCGGCTGAAGAGCGTCCTCAAAGACGGTGCCACGTGGAAGTTGGTCCGCCAGCAGACCTTCCCACCGATGGAGATGTCGGGCCAAGCGCAGGCCTTGCTCTGCCGCCCGTTGTACACCAGCTCCGAAGACACCACGCATCCAAGCCAAGGGGGAGATTTCTTCGACAAGAAAAAGATGGAGAGCCAATTGTGTAGTTTCTTCAAGGAAAAGGCTGGATGTGCTGAGCAATGCGCTGAGCCCATGGAGGTGCATTGTGAGGAGAAGGAGAACCTACACAAGGTTAGCCGGTCGGGCAATGGTCGCCGATGGGAAGTGGGCAGCCAGTTGCGGGAGAACTTGTCGACGGTCAGCCTGAGCATGTTCCCGCCGGGAGAGATGCTAGGACGAAGGAAGTCCATGCCGTCTGATGATAACTATGGTAAGTACCTTGTTTACCTTATGACGAGGCATAAAATTTTGACTTTGAAAATCATTAGTCACTCTGGAGGATGAAAGTTTGAGTTCTATTGCATCGTTTCTAGTATCGAACAGTCCATACACATCTTATTTTCCCCCCACAGCTCCCAAAGAAAAGCGAATGCGCGAGGTCGCCGCTGCCATACCAGAAATCCTCCGCCACTCGCTCTGCGGCAAGGACTCTCCCACCCGCCGTCGAGGCTCAGCCCCAGCGCCGATCAGCGCCTCCGAGCTGCCCGGCTTGGCCGCCCTAGCCAGAGGTGGAAACAACGGCAACGGTAACCATGGCAACGGGAACGGTAGTCACGGTAACGGGAACGGTAACCACGGCGCCCGCAGGAAGCCGGCGCCCTCCACCTGCCAGCAGTACGTGAAGGCCAACATGAACCGCCGAAGCTCCCTGCCCGTTGAGGTGATGACAGGTGCCAAGATCGATGTTTTTCTCTATCGCTTTGCATGATGTCGCTTCTTAGTTTAGTCTAGTTAAGTGAACGGCCGCTGGTTCAGTGGTAGAAGGGGATTGGGTTCGATTCCCAAATGAAGATATAAAAGGTGATCTTGTCGATAAAGTGAAACCAATCAATGAAAGGGGTGTTGAGTACATCCTAGTTACCCTATATAGCAGTGTTCCTTAACCTTGTTCCTTTTCGCGGATCCTTTTAGGTCCCCGAATATATGCATTGAGGTAAATCTTCTTAACTTAAATGTAAAGTTTTATAACCACTTCTATATAGGGTAGCCATATTTTGGAACATTTTCCCACCTGCAGAATTCTTGGGGGAAAGATATTGATTAAGTTATGTAACTCTTCGTTACCTGAAGTAGCAAGTTAAAGAAAAGTGGAGAATGCTCGAAGGACCAATGGTCGTTAGTAATAGATGTGAAGCAATGTGCCCTATGTACCTATAATTTCTGGCATCTTCCATCTTCGTTGTTTTTCAGTTTATTGATGTGTAGTTGTCTTTTTGTTTGTATGTTGTATGAAGTTGTTTAAGTTGAGAGTCAAACGTGTCGCCTGAAACGCGAAAATGAAAGAATAATTATGTTTTTGTTTGAAATTCGATTGAAATCGTTAAAGTTTTTAAACAATATGTCGCGGGCAAAAGCTAGTCATTAAAAATGAACAAACTGGATTACAATATTCTTTGAATTACATCGAAAAGTTAGTAATTTTGAAATATACGATTGATGTATAAAGCATTTATTTTTCATTAATTGACATAAAATTTTTTTTCATTAAAATGGTAATTAGAGAAGTTTAAAGAAATAAGTTGCATTGCTAACTAATGCACTATTTCAAGAAAATATTTCATAAAAAGCGATGCGAACGCAACAATTTTAAAATGAACATAATGTTCACTATATATAACATATAATATGTTAACTATGTATATATTTGTGGCCGCAGGGATCTCCTCACGCTGACGTCTCCTCGTCGGACAACTCGGCCTGAGCGCCGCATTGACAACTGATTAACTTTCTAGTACAAATTTATTTTATTTAAGCGTAACCTCTCCAGGTTGTGTCCCTGAGAATATCCCTTTTCCCACTTTTGGCCACCCCTCAGCTCAATCCTAACTTTTATTTAAGAATACGTCCAAATTCTCATTCGATACTTAACTTTGAGATGCGTGTGGCAGGCAATGAGCTAGTGAACGCGGCTGAAAGTTAATCATCGTTTCAGAATATGGACGAGTGAGTCTCATTTTTAGTATTTAACTCTATATAGTCATAGATTAAGCGTCATATTTTGAGCAATTTTTTGAGTAGCATGTATATAGTATGTGGTAGGAAAATTCAGTATTAATCTACTTTCATTGTATATTGTATAGTACGTAAAGTGGTGTTAAATTTGTCATTAAAACAACGGGATTTTAAACATTGTTCTTTCAAAAATTAAAACTATTCCAAGTCGAGTTATCTCTTTTAATTAGTAATTTAAATTGAATTTAAATAACAGATATAAATATTAGAATAACATGTGCGCAATATTCTGTGCCCAAGTTTGCATTTCCTCGTAAAGTTCATCCAGGCGTGAAATTCAAACGCCCATATCGAGTTTGCACAAACTTGTGTTTGCACAAATTCAAACCACTGTCTATTACAACTATCGTAAAGTTACTAATCAAAGAGTTGAATAGCTTGACTTGAGTAAATAAATAAAAATCATAAGAAATGATTAAATTTATAAAATTGGATTTAATATAAGTCTTGGTCGTTAACTTTTGTTTCGCAAACTTTGACAAAATTATTCTGAAGTATTTTTTTTCATCCACAACTAAACTTGTGGCGTTTAGCAATTTTAAAATAAAAAGTAACGTATATAAGATCGTATTAATTCTTGCTGGCATCAAAGGCATTTAAATTTTTAATACTATTTATTTGGAAATTGTTAAAATGACGCAGTTTCGGTTTTGGGATAACCACTATTGTATAAAAGATCAACACTTCTAACCTTGAAAATTTACAATTTGACTAAAAAGCAACAATTGGTGCCAACTATTTTCGACACTGGCTTTTCAAAATTTATAATATTTTATATCTATTAGGATTTGTATACATTACCGTATTTAGTAGATTTCGTATGTTTTGTCTCCAATATTTTTGATCTATGTATGCTGCTTAGGTCCAATAGTTGACATTAAGGATAATTAAACCATAGACCATAGATTGAAATAGACACACCACATGCGTTTACCAACTGTGTTATAGATAAGGCACAAATTTCTCACGTTTGTAATATACTTCAGCTGTAGGCTAAAAGTTGATACGATCATATTTGACGAACAATATAAATAGCCCATATCGCACAAATAATAAAGTTTAAGTATGCCAAATTTATAAGTAACTAAGTGATTTAAATTTTGAAAATATTGTAAACACTATTTAAAATACGTTTAATATCTAGAAATTAAAAAGGACTAAAATGAGGTCACAATAAGAGGAAAAATTTTACCACTCTTTTATCTTTGCCTAACTATTAATAATAAACACTCTTTAATATATGAAATCTATAATATTGCCTACTGTTACAGAAGCACAAAATATAAAGTAACGCATTTGCCGTGTCTATTTTATATTTATAATCTATATAAAATTCATGCACAATTAAGAAAAGCAACAAAAAAATCACAAGCTCCGGAAACCGTTTCACGTGTAAATATCACAAAATCATGATCACAAATATATAGATGACGCTTATTTACCTGTAAGTAATTATCTCTAGTCTAATTCGTAGCACGTAAAGTCAAGGAAACACGCGGGATACGACGTGTATATGAGAGCGATGCAAATCACTCGACTGAAGTTATCGTAGGAATCTTTAAAAGCATTTGAACGGAATTAAAACATGGAAAATCTAAGAAACAAATGGATTTTTGGAAATTTTACGCGAATCGCAAAATGCTAATATTTGCGATATTTGAAATTTTGGGAATGGAAAAAACTTACAATTTTTTGAAGTATTCGATTGTGTGTCAAAATTGTATTTCTTAGGTAGGTCGGGAATTATTGTGTCCTAGACAAACATTATCTTGTGGACACTAGATATTAACTTCATTACGTATTTGGATTTTATTCTAAAATTTTGTTCGAAGCATAATTTAATTCTATCGACAAAATTGACGGGCACAAATTATTCAGGAAGGTTTAGCGTAAGATGTGCTCAAGTTATGGGTTATGCATTATGCAAGTCTACTTAAAATATTCTATTGTTAGGCGCTCGCTTCGCGGTCCGCTCTATCCGGCACAGATATCTTCAATGTTTTACTTTTAGCTTTAATGTCAAAACTTCTTCTATTTTCCTATGTTAAAACCGCGAAGCGACTATTTCTAGTTATACCCACTTTTTCAATGCTCAAAATATTTCAATCTTAGCCAAAGTTTTTCTTCGATATGTATAACTCTTTCATTTGAAAATGAGCATTGAAAAAATATTGTATACAAGTAATATCATATTAAAGTAATGTTACGAATAGTTCGCTGTTTAATGTTACTCGTCGTGGACTACATAAAACGAGGTGTAACGTGTATAGACCTCGACATCGGTTGCGATAACTAAATTCAATTGCCTTGAATTTGACGAATTTCTAGAAGTGATAGAGATAGCGTAAGTGTTAAGGATAGGGGGGGTTTTGGGCTTTTAGGAATGTATCGTTTTATCCGGATTTTGGGGAGTTTTTTATCCATTCTTGAATCTCCACAATATTTTCTTCCTCCGTCACGACGTAGACCGTCGTATGATTTATTTATTTTCCGAATGTATCTAGCTGTATTTATTGATGGTATAGCTGTCTTTTCGTTTCTATGTCGATCTATAAACTTTAATATTAATGATAACTGTAAATAATTTGTATCTTACAAGTCAGGTAGCAGCGGCGGGCCGCAGAATGTATTTTTCTCGACAAAATTACTAAGTATGTATAAATATGAGAGATATTTAGTTATGGAACCGTTGTCGATCCCCGTAGATCCCACTTCTGATGTCGTGGTAGGCACTTAGCCATATTTGGCCCTAAATGTAATTACGTAAAGTAGTTATCCTATATCGTAGAAGTAATCGTTTCATGTGACACCATTTTCGGTGTTTTCAAAATTATTTAAAATTTTCAAGCGCGGTATTTCGTACACTTCGCGCTGTCCTGTAAATGTGTATTTTTATTATATAATATTTTGAATTTTAGTGTCATAAGTTTATGTTCAAGGCAATGGTATGGATGTAGTGCATTTTCAAGCGTATCCCAGATTCTTTAAAATCGAAGTCCTAAGTATTGAATATTTATTATTAGATTTTTTGGAATATAACAAATGCTCAAAGCTATTTTTTATTTTAAGCCTTTCAGTGCACAAACTTCCAACCTTTGCGTTGATTTAAACTTTCTCAGTAATTTTAAATAAATAATTTGATATTTATGAATAATTGTAACCGATAAGTGTATTAGTGTAAGTAATTATATGTGGATTTATTTCTCATAAGCGTGGTATATGTATTCTTGTTAATTTATTAAAGTTAAGTTCGTATCAATGATGCCATGAAGTACCTTTGATGTAAATCGCACAAAGCATTGAGAGGCAATTAATTCTATCCAAAATGAGGCCAAAAGAAGAAAAACTAAAATATTCTCAAATTTACTACAACGCCATCTAGTATCAAACAATGGTGGTACAAGCTTGGAAGGGCTTCACAGGTAAACAATATTTGTTTTCAAAGTACAACCTTTATGATATCAATTATTTTGTTTAGTATAATGGTTGTTTTGTTTTTATTTTATGAATTATCTGTGTTGAGAAGAAAACGGAAGTATGAATTATAATTTTTATTAAATTAACCCTCGAGTAAAAATATAATTTGCAGTACAACGCTCAATGATTTAATTTTTGTTCTTTTGGTCGAAATCCTTTTTTGTTCAAGTTTATTTGATAAGTACAATAATAGTAATGTTAAGTACATTTGTAACGCGCTGGTAGCACACAATGTGGATTAATAATATTGTTGTTTTGGTTCTGTCCCTCGGTTGAGTTTTAACTATTTTATTTTGTTTTTATTTTCGATTATCTCACACTTTTATTATTTTACAAAAGAATTTGTTACAATGAAATGTTCACTTAGTACTTAATAAATATTTTATAAATATTATTTTGTTTATTTTTTTTTTCTCCTTTTAATTTTGAGTCTATACTAGTATTAATATATATTACACGATTGGCAAATATCTACAGTGTCAACAATCAATGGAGTCTCTATTTATAACTTTAACACGTATAATATATTCATTTTCCATTGAAAAGTTTTAAGTGTACACTAATAAATAATTTTAGATACTATGTGCCATATGTTTTGATTTAGTTTGTCCACTTTTTATTGTTTAAATTTATAATATTCAAAATTTGATAATCACCTGGTAAACAATTGTCAAAATATAGATAGGTAACTATATCAGTCCTGTAAATTTTCCTAGTGTGACTATTTGTTACACTTTAATTTTAAAATTGCCATAATTTTCATACACGTACACTGAGTTGTGGATATATTGCCAATCCATATTGTACTTTACATATTTTATACCTACCATCGAATTTAAATTTTATTAAACATTTTGTGACTTGGAATGTTTACATCTTGAAGACTGCTATTTATTTAATAATTATATTGTAGAGAAGCCCTGGGGCATCAACTAGTCATTACTCGGGACAAACACCAGCTGAATATTTAGTAGTTTTTATATATTATAGTATCTTTGTTTTAATGTGTAAATGTAAAAAATATATTCCTGTACTACTTGTTTTGTATATTGATTATTATATAATATTCTCAAGTCCTGAGATTGATTAGTGAAACCGTTAAATATATCATGTACTTATCCCGTTTTTCTACTTAAACTTAAATAACTTTAAAACAAAATTGTAACTTTATGCAAACGCAATAGATTTTATTTAATTTATACTGTCTTCATAAAAAACAATTTTAATTTAATACAATAAAAACGGGATGAGTAGAATGTATCAATGGTTACCCGTTCAAATAACGTTCGTCATTTCACACTTACATTCAACGCTGATTGGTTATTCAGTATCCGTGACGTCATAACCACTTAATTTGAACGGGTTATAAATGTTTGCCCAGTACTTGTGGGCTGTATAATATAATATTTTTCAGGCTGCAGCCAATTGTCGCTGGAATTTTACGAAGTTTATTGGGGAAGGAAGGGGGATGACATAAGCGATTGTATAAACCTGCATGAAAGATACACGTCTCCCAAATAACGTCGTAACGGTCAGATAAAAGCCAATGGAATTTTCTAATTTTTGCCTACAATTAGCCATCTTAAGATCTACTTATTTATGTCAATCAGTAAGCAACAGTATTTTACACAAATTCAGTGTTTGTTTAGTTACACATTTGTAATACATACATTTTCATTAAGACATAGTGACATTATTTTTAAACCGCACGTATTATTATACTATTTTTTATACAGATTGAAATATTGTTAATTATTGATGTCAATGATTTCTCAGTACATTTTATTTGTGGTACAAAAATTGCAGCTTTTTATGGGAGTTAATTATTAATAAAATGCGGGTATGTGAGTGGCTGCGGTCTGTGTGCGTTTAGTCTTTGATATAAATGTTGTTCGTGTTTCTATTACGTCACTATCGGTGTTCCGTGTGCCCTCTTGAATAATAAACTTGTTCCCCAATACAAGAGTGTTTTATTTCAACATTTCCATGACTTTTAAAATAAGATCTTTTCATGTATGCTTGATGCAATAGTTTTACATTTCAAACACAATATAACAGTATATTATTTGAATTGAATTGATAATTCCTAAAATTAATAATGATCACTTCATAACGAACGAATACAAAAAAACAGTATATATTCTTACTTTGCACTTTAGAATCCTAATTAATATACATATTAGTGTATTTATTGCAAAAACCACTGAATTGATTTTCATTTCAAAGCACAAGAAACTAGAACATATTTATCAATATGGACATAACTTTAATCGAAATAAAACAAAAACAAACGAAGCAAAAAATTTAATTCCAACTAATCTTATTGATCTACTCAATACATTTTATACATTTGATTATAATTTACACTCCGGCCTGCGACTCTGGCTTGGCCGAGGGAGCTCCCACGTCACTCCTCTCCTCGGAGGCGGCTTTCTCCATGTTCCTCAAGTCGTTCTCAAATTCTACTGGTTCTATGAACTTTTTCTTGGGGAAGGGAGGAGGCCCTAGTATCGCTTCCACTTCCTTGTAGTTCAGTGTTTCTTTCTTAAGAAGTTCTTCAGCGAGCTGAAAGAATATACCATGATATAGTATAGTAATTGAAAGTATAGAAAAGAAAAGAAAGTATAAAATATGTTTGTTTTTTAATAAAAGTGAAAAATGAAGATAAATTATTAATTTTAAACATTTAATTTTTGTATTATTTCGTTGTATATCTACAAAATTTGAAAGACAAATTCACGTAAGCAGTTTAAAGATAATATTAACTTATATGTAATCAACTTAAAACTAGTATAGTTTTTATCGAAATAACAGGGTAGTGTATATAAAATAAAAGATATATAATCTTTTACGCTGTCACTTCAAATTGAATGGCTTGATATCAATTAATTGGAGAACAATGAAATATATTTTAATAGCGTGAATACGACACAGCCAGGTGATATCTATTGAGAGATTCGGTAAACAATGTGTACTTGCATAGAAATAAAGTGTATTTAGGACTATAATGCAGACATTATTTAGAATCTTGTTAGATGACTGCTGATTATTATATTTACGGCCGTTTTTCAATATTCTATCTACTCTTGATTTGCTTACTAAAGTCAGACAAATCTATTTGCACTTACTTTGATTTCAATATGCTATTGAGGGATAGCCTTTGCTATTAATTTTGTCAGTCTTACGTCATATAATCTGACGTAACAATATATCCATAATCTTTGATACATTATTGAAAACTGCCGTTAGAAAATGAGACCAATGATACTGTCTTCACTATCATTGACAATATTACTGTATCCCGCATGCGAACCGTATCGACCAATGTAAACAAGCCATTAATGGTTGGTGCGGACGATTTCTGTTACGCATGCCATACAATCCGCATCCAATTCCATTTGCTTTCACTGGTCGATAGGGGCCGCATTCAATTGGTAACGCATGCGAACCCATTTGTGGATGCCATTTTCACTGGTAAAACATTCGTAGTGTCGATATATTACTGCGAGTTCAAACATTTGAGAATCTATAAACCATATTGCATCAAATGCAGCGTAAATAAATACCCATAAGTATGGCCCTTTCAAAAAATTATTAAACTTTGTATCAAGAATAGAATAGAATCGATCGAGTTATATTCAAGTTATTTAGTTGGACTAGATAGTGTTGTAAATGTCCAGGAATAATTATTTATTTCTTAAATGGTCGTAAGCCTACATGCAGGATAACCGACTTATCGACCTATGTATACGAGCCATTATTGTGGTGAAGTACGCGTGGCCGATCAGCCTCCTGGCCTCCAGGTGGTGAGGTGCTGAGGGTCTGCAGCAGGAGGTGCACTCACCGCGGTCAGCTTGTTCTCGTTCCTCCGCAGCAGGTCCTCGGTGGTGAAGTACGCGTGGCCGATCAGCCTCCTGGCCTCCAGGTCGATGAGGTTCTTGAGGGTCTTGCTGAAGGGCGCCTTGCCCCGGGTGTTCATGTCCGGGAACGAGAGCAGGCCGACTTTGGACGACATGCCGTACACTCGCACCTGGAAATTTAGATGTGTGACTTCAGTTGAAAAGGTTTGACAATTCTGAGTGTTTACATCAACATTGAAGACTGATGCCAAACCGTTTTGAGTATTATAGTTATGGATTCATTAACGTTAACTGTCAGACAAAATGTGACAATGATGCCCATTGATATATAAAAATCCTAGATGCACAGTCACACATAACAGTCAACAAATATTTTGCAAAATACAACTTTTTGTAAAGTACTTAATGTTGTTATTTCACTGTTTGTTCTTACATTGATTGTTCTTCTTGCGATAATGGCCCTTAAACATGTAGTAAACTATTATAAAAGAAGGAATACTACGGTGTACGCATGTTTCCTTGATTTGAGTCGCGCATTCGATCTTGTTAACTATAAGTTACTGTGGAAGAAAATGTGCGACTCGAAAGTAAGTAAGAACGTAGTAGATCTGGTGAGGCATTGGTACGAGGGTCAAGCAAATGTTGTAAGATGGGGCGACACAACCTCTAGTGCTTACAAACTAGAGTGTGGGGTACGCCAGGGTGGGCTGACCTCTCCGGATCTGTTCAACATATACGTTAACAATTTGATAGAGAGGCTGACGAGCACCAAAATCGGCTGCCATATAAATAACATATGTTTTAATAATCTGAGTTATGCAGACGATATGGTGCTCCTTAGCCCCTCTATCAATGGCCTCAGAAAACTATTAAGTATTTGTGAAAAATACGCGATAGAACATGGCCTTAAGTATAATGAAAAGAAAACAGTAATGTTAGTGTTTCGATCGGGAAGGGGTCCGGAGAAGGTTCCGCCAGTATTTTTAAATGGTACTTCGATTCGGGTTGTAGACCAATTCAAGTATCTAGGACACGTTGTCACGGGTAGCATGAGTGACGACATGGACATAGAACGCGAACGGAGGGCATTGACAGTGCGCTGCAATATGTTAGCGCGCAGATTCTCAAAGTGCTCTGATGATGTTAAAATAACTCTGTTCAAAGCATATTGCCTATCGTTTTATACCTCGCAGCTTTGGATTAACCACACTAGAAAGTTCTTTAACATCCTCAGAGTACAGTATAACAATGCATTGCGGGTTATACTAAAACTGCCGCGGTATTGCAGCGCTTCTGACATGTTTGCCCAAACTGGTATTCCCGATTATTTCGCTGTTCTTCGCAGTAGAATTGCCACTTACTGGGCTACAGTGCGTAGTTCTAAAAACGAATTGATCCGTGCAGTCGCTCATGTTTCCCCTGACAACGTGTTCTATCAACACTGGACTCAGGTACATCAGGCGTGGAATAAAAAATGATCCTGTCGAATTAGTAGTAGTGTAGGTAATAGGATACCTAGATTAATGTTATTTTGTATAGCATCAAAGTTTTAATTTTAATTTATTTTTTTGACAAAATTTTAAATAATTATTATTTATAATGGCTTGTTATATGGATGATGCCTGAAATAAACGAATTATTATTATTATTATTATTATATTGACAATAGGCCATTGAAATTTGCCGTATTATAGTTTGGCTCTTGTTGGTTTGGCCGTGTTATAGTTCGAGACAAATTAATAATTAAATAAATATTGTTATCTTCTTGATAGGAGACTATTTAAAATTCGAAAACATACAGACCTGCGCATACGCAATCTTGGTGACCTTCTCGAGGTCGTTCTGGGCGCCGCTGGTGATGGAGTTGAAGGTGATGGCTTCCGCCGCCCGCCCGCCCAGCGCCATGCACATGCGGTCGAAGAGCTGCAAACACAACACTCATTATGATTCACTTAACAAGATGTAAAAGTCTTGTAAGCAGGTTAATTTTCAAGTTAGAATTTATTTTCTTATTTTGCTATTACTCATAAAATGTCGATGAGTAATTATTATCAGATATTATTATGCCGCGTACCTGTGTCAGATATTTTTGCTAATCTGCCCATGGTCAGATATGCTTCTGACCGTACAAGCACTGCTTAGTTTGGAACTAGATGGCGTCGTGTTAAAATGTCCCGGAATACGTATATTATATGTTCAATATCCATACCTCCTCCTTGGAGTACAGCTTCTGGTCGCTGGTGGTGTACTGCGCGAAGCCCAGCGCCATGTTGGTCCTGGGCACCACGGTGACCTTCAGCAGCGCGTCCGTGTGCTCCAGCAGCCAGCCGACCAGCGCGTGCCCGGACTCGTGGTACGCGACGATCCTCTTCTCGCCGGGGGACATCGCGTGGCTGCGCTTCTCTGTACCACCTGAGGAAAACAAATTTTGGAGAAAATTTTCACATAATAGGTCAGATGACCGATCTCGGCCAGTATGGCCAATCTCTAGCTAGCTCCTGGCTGCGCTTCTCTGTACCACCTGATGAAGAAAAACTAATTTTGGAGAAAATTTTCACATAATAGGTCACATGACCGATTTCGGCCATGCTGGCCAATCTCAAGAGAGACTAACGTTAGCTAAAAGTTATAAATTTAGCTTAAAGTTATCCTGGCTGCGCTTTTCTGTACCACCTGAGGAAAGGAAATTTTTGACAAACATGGACCTATTATGTACTGCCTCGTTGGTCTATTGCCTATTATGTACAGATCGACGGGTCGCGATTCAAAACCCGGGTGGGGCCAAAAGAAATATTATTTATATATTGTGCACTATAATATCTCCTGCACAGCAGGGTAGTCTCTATTGAGGTTGGCCACCATATCCGAAATCGGTCAAGGGAGATATGTGCCCGATTTCGGCCATGCTGGTCTAAAACTAAAAGGAAAAGAATACCTATATAGTGTTGAAAAGGCCGGCAACACATCCACGAGACCCCTGGTGTTGTGAATACGTACAGCCATACTCAATCCAATCTTGTCCAATAGGAGATAGTATTATAATGTACACGCGAACACAGCTGTGCACTCTATTTCTTCACTCTCATGATCCGTTGGGGTCAGACTAACAAGACAAGTGCTCTCCGAGGCACGGAGGTGGCACCCACACCTCCAACATTCCTGACTCAGAGCTATTACCATTATTCATATGAACTTTTAAGGCTGCGAACCACTTCTTTATCTATATTTATAGGAGTATCTTTACGCTGCTCTGCTAACTATACTTTTGTAAATAGGAGCAGATTAGACAGATTTGTGAGTGTCTTTTAATTTCGTACGTCGAGTAGGAGTACTTGTAAGAACAATCATAAGAAACATACTTATAAGGGTAATTTAGAGAAAGGGCAGACTAAACAATTGACGTCTTTGAAGTCTTTTTAAGGGGGGGGGGAGGTTTACTCACCTACAACCCTCTCGACGGCGTACTCCAAGTCAGCTGCCTTAACAATATTCTGCTTGTGCCTCGCAGCGTGCAGTGCGGCCTCGTTGCACACGTTGGCTATGTCCGCACCACTGAACCCAGGGGTCAGGTAGGCTAGCCTGCAAAATTATCAATTTTATCAAAGAAAAATAGGCATTTGGGTCTAATCGGTTAAATCGCCCAACAGTGATGAACCGGTGTCATATTAAAGCTCTTGATATGTGTTTTACTTCATTTTATGGCAGGCAGGCTATGGTGAAATCCAGCGCAAAACTTGTAGTTTAGCAAGTTTTCTTAAAACTGTTTTTGTGATGTATATAGGTGTTCCTATTAACTTTTATCACAGAAAAACACACCAAAACCATTGTCCCACAGAATGAATTAAAGAAGAGCTCAAGAGCTACTCAATGGCATGAACCTCATCACTGTTGAGACTCGGTGTAGGCTTCATACAAAATGCCCATTATTCTTTGATTTAATTCTGTCCACCGTAATTTTAGAAAATTACAGTGTTCTTCACCTTTCACATTTTCATATTAAAAGCTTAGCTTTGAGTCTAATGGCGTGGTCTGAGGATGTATATTACATATTTTACTAATAACCGTGTATGGCAACAGGAAAGAACAAAATTAATAAATACAGTACAGAACCTTGAAAAATACATAATACACTAGGCAATGTTGAAATAATGTACAAAAAAATTAAAAAAGTATAAAGTTCATCCAAATATAATAGAGGGTAGTACAAAAAATCCTTTCAATAACGGACAATTACCTCTTAACGTAATACGAGGGCAGGTCTTCCAGGACGATATTCTTCAAGTGCCTCTGGAATATCTCCTCTCGTTCTATGAGCGTCGGCAGGTCGATGAGGATGTGACGGTCAAAACGACCCGGTCGAAGCAGAGCCTTGAAATTTTAAAATTAGCATAATGTTATAGTCTGTTACTCGTGGATAATGTAGCTTTTGAATGGTGAAAGAACTTTTAAAATTGGTCCAGTAGTTTTAGAGCTTATTCATTAGAAACAAAAAAACCTAGATTATAAGAGTTTATAAACTAAAGATGTAATATTTTTATTGACGAGGTCGGCTCTATTATTTTAATTATCAAAAAATGTATCGAGAGTCAAATAATGCACAGCTAAATACTGAACTGTTTTATCATGTCTGCGTAAAAACTACTATATAATAATCTTCAACCATGCCTTTTGTAGGTTTTCTCCTACCCCACAATACAAGCACACTACCATCATGCAACACTTTGCTGTCGTAGATGTTCAAGGGCTGCGGTCAGTCACTTAACATCAGGTCCGCATTGCTCTACCACCATTTTAAATAATTAGTGGTTTAGACCATTGAAATATAAAATTTTGTATACTTTGATATAAAATTTTGACACTTATCAACTTAATCCTCTATGAAATATGTCCAAAACAGAGTAACAGGATTTTAAAGCAAAAAATATTTAAAACCTTCACAAGAAAATCCCACCTTATCCAAGACATCAGCCCGGTTAGTGGACGCGAGCACCACCACCCCCTCCCTGCTCTTCATGCCGTCCATCTCCACGAGCAGCTGGTTGAGGGTCTGCTCGCCCTCCCCCCCCGCGCCGCCGAACGAGCTCGGCCCGGAGGAGCGCGCCCGCCCCACCGCGTCCATCTCGTCTATGTAGATGATGCAGGGCGCGCGGGAGCTGGCCTCTTTGAACAAATCCCTACAATTGGGAAGGGAATTAATGATTTTGATAAAAGATACCAAAGAGACCATTATCTTTTAGAAGCGAATTATAGATTTTGATAAAATATAATGGTTTGAGACCATTACCTTTTAGGAATTAACCTAACAGTGTTCCAGTCTACATAGCAGTACCCATTACAGTGAGACGAGCAAAACAAAGCAAATTAACTATGTTTTTAAAAAACTAGAATCTTAAAAAAATCAGTAGAAGAAATATTGTTAACTAAATGAATAAAGTTTATTTCTAATTGTTCTGCTGGAAGTCCTGGTTTCAGTAGATTAAGGGTACTGTCTATCCTAGGCAAACAGATTTATTAATCGCGAACTAAATCAGGCAAAATTTATAAACCGCGAGGATAAAATATATTCCTGGACATTTAACACTATGCCATCCAGTCCCAAACTAAGCAACACTTGTACTATGGAATCTCGATAACTGATAGACTTAATAAAACATACCTTTTTTGTACATACATACATACTATAGATAAATTAACACGCAGACAGTAGAAAATTACAATGTTCGTTACATAATAATTGGGGATCGAACCCACACCCACCTGCGCAATGGAATATTTCCATTGCCACACCCACTGCGCCAATCGGGTCGTCAATATAATAATGTAATGTTTTGTTAATTGAGCTTTGCTTGGAAATAAATAACATCTCCTTACCTAACCCTGGCAGCGCCGAGACCTCCAATCATCTCGATGAACTCAGAGCCATTCATAGACAGGAATGGGACATTGGCTTCAGTCGCTACGGCTTTAGCCAGCAAGGTCTTACCACAACCTGGTGGACCGAGGAGTAGGGCACCTTTGGGGACCTGAACAAAAAAAACGCTCTTGACAGACAGACAGACAGACGGACGCAAAAGTGATCCGATTTTATCCTTTGGAGGTTAAATTAGTTTTTTTAAGGTATTCTATGAAACATGATGCAATCCACAATTGTTCTGTTCTGTTTAATGTTTCTTCCTTTCTTCCATTGGGTCGCTTGGGAGGAATTGCTAATTAGGAATAAAGCCGCCTTTTGTTTATTGGTTGTCTATTTAATGTTGTATTTGCTTCTGTACATAATAAAGAAGACTCATTTCCATAGTTCTTTGCAATTTATTTTAGTATCCATTGTCCATTTAAATTCAAAATAATAGCAATTAGCTTACGTACTAAGCTGCACCCTAAATCACATAAGTCCTTGTGAGAATTACAAATTTTACCTTTTTTTTCATACTTAAAAAAAAAATTAAATCTGTGTTTTTTAAAACTGTAAAAAAATATGATATAACTCTAAGTCTCTAACGCTCGCCAGGCCGATAAACTGGAGTCCAATGGAAATTTTACATAATATACAAGTTTTAGTGGACTGTATTTTTGTTTCTTGATTTCCACTGGCGAAAACAAATACCATGAGACTTCTTGATGCGTTTATTCTTATATTAGAATCTTGTTACAACTCCAATACATATTACTACGGTCTTCAACACAAATTTCATAACATGTGCTAAATGCCTTCAATTTGGTAGATTGCAGGGACGAAAAAAAAAACTATAACCCAAACATAAAACTGACCTTCGCCCCCAAGCTCTTATAATGCTCGGGCCTCTTCAAATAGTCGACAAACTCCATCACCTCCACCTTGGCCTCCCTCAGGCCGGCCACGTCCTCGAACTTCACGCCCTTGCCCTGGCCGGCCATCGAGTCTACCAGCGTGAATTTCGCACGACTTAGTTGACTCTAGAATAGGGCATTCGCAATTGCAACATGATATTGTATAAATATTTGTAAATTACACCACTTTCTCATCATGACTTAAGGACCATTAATCACGTAAAGTTAGAAAAACCATAAAATATCACAGGAGGAGAGGGGAGGTTGTAGTAATATATCACATGTATTTATTATGAATTAAGTTAACCTGTAAATGTAACCTTTTTAAATTTTGTAGGTACTAAAATACACGTGACATAGGAGGGGAAGGGGGATTAGTATAAACTGGAGTTGCCACGAATAGTGAATTAGCCGAATACCGAATATTCGGCAATGCGGTCGGCCGAAGCGCCGAATATTCGGCCGACGAATATACTATATATAATTTAGATCGGAAGGCCGACCCTTACAAGTGGTGGTTCGCAAACGAAAAACAATACCCAAACCTTTCGAAATTTGCTAAAGTGTATCTTTCTTCTGGAAGTAGCGTGTATAGTGAAAGGTTATTTTCTGAGGCTGGTATCATTTACGATGAAAAGCGTAATCGTTTGCTACCAAAAAATGCTGAAAAGCTTGTTTTTATTCATCATAACTTACCATTGGTTAATTTTAATTACTAAAGTGTTGTAATTTTGGAAATAAATACATAATTTTGAGTAATATGCTTGTCTTTTTTACATGGTTTGGTATTCGGTATTCGGCCTAATAGTACCTATTATTCGGCCGAATACCTAATAGCAAAAAAGTGGCCGAATAGGCCGAATAACGAATAGTTGCCGAATATTCGTGACATCTCTAGTATAAACCCCACCATGTATCACTAAGGGGGAGGGGGTAAAAACGTCGAAAAAAGCCTCACGTGATTAATGGACGGCCCCTTAAAGAAAAACATAATTTCCCTGAAGTGTGTAATTTTATCAACATTCAACACTATATATGGTTCTAAAATTCTAAATACATTCAAAGAATATAAAATCCTTTAATCGGTCGAGGAATTGAAGTGTTTGTTTTCTTACGACCGTTTTCAATATTCTATCTATCCCTTGTTTCGTTTACTAAAGTCAGACAAATATATCTATTTGCACTCACTTTGATTTCAATATCCTAACGACGGATACATTTGCTATGACTTTTGTCTATCTATTGTCATATAATTTGACATAACAATCTATCCATAATCAATGATACATTATTGAAAATGGCCGTTATTGATATTGTTAAAATGGTGTAAAACTCGGATATGTATATTTCACTGTATGAAATATTTATATTTTACTGTTTAATTTTAGTTTTACTTTTTTTTACACCTTTTCAATATTTGCAAGTATTTTTCACAATATACAACTGATTCTAAATTGAATTAAATTCAATGAAATGTAGACATGTTTATTTCGTGACAGGTTAATTTTAACATAAAGATTACTCACAAAGCCCCCCAAATTGATGTTCATCTTCATCGACTTAGTTGAGTACAGGAACGATAGAATAACCGCAGTTATAAGAAGGGTGGTGATCACTTTGCCAGCAACGCTACCATTTCTGTCGTATATTACACGCACACCTGAACAATAACACACACAAATTCAAATCACAAAAAACAAATTTTATTAATTTATTTTAATCAGGCACAAAATCATTTTTATTGCCATGAAAAAAACATCAGCGAAGTGCGAGTCGGCGTGAGTTTTGTGCAGTGGCATTTAAATTAAGTGTTATTGTTTTAGAGTTTCAAACGTGCAAAGGACAAAATAGGAACCCTTATAGTATCACTTCGTCACCTGTCTATCTGTCAAAACCCTTTATTGAATTAAAAGTATGGCATTTGGAACGCATTGTTAGGCGGCCAATGATTGTACAGTTTTTACCTACTTAACTATATTTGTAAAATAAACCACATATTTTAAAGGAGTAACTAGCGATTTTCTTGCCGGTATCTTCTCGATAGAAGACTTTCCGAACCGGTGTTTACTTAAAAAATGACTATTCATAAGTACTTTGTATAAAGTTTACATAAATAAAAATATGTTCTATTCTATTCTATTCATTGAGAAATGTCTTACTCCGCATAGTGTTGCTACTTTACTTATTTAAGTATTGTATGTGATTATGGATGTTATTAATATATAGGGTATAATAATTTTTACTTTGGGTTGCAAACTTTAAAAAGCTGATTATACCTTCTTTAACTCCTAAACTTTGCTCTGTTTCTCGCAGCTTCTCTTCAAACCTGTGGATGTCTCCAACATTCATATGGTAGACTCGACTTGTTGCCTAAAATTTACGAAGCAATGGATATTATGAATTTACATAAAATGCCATTAATTTTACAATACTACTAGGTGTGCCCCGCGGTTTCACCCGCATATATACCCCGTTCCCGTGGAATTTCCGGGATGAAAAGTATCCTATGTCTTTCTCCTGGCTCTAAACAACCTCCCTGCCAATTTTCAGCTAAATCGGTTCAGCCGTTCTTGAGTTATAAGTGGAGTAACTAACACGACTTTTTTATACATATAGCTTTCCGCCCGCGGCTTTGCACGCGTGGGCTACTAATTTCTGTATTTTTAGAGGAGCACAACAAAAGTTTTAAAAAATTACGATCGCAGGGCCAGTGATATATGCGCATGTCTATAGTTTTTTTAATAATTTTCCATGGAAATAGGTTTGACCAAAGTCTCACAGACCGCGCGCCTCTTTAAAAATACAGAAAATAGAAGCCCACGCGAGCGAAGCCGCGGGCAGAGAGTTAGTTATTTTTTGAAGGTTTTTGAGGATTCATTAAGTGTTTTAACATCTTAATCTATACGTTAAGAGTATAAAAAGGCATGTCCGCAACTAATTATTAATCAAATGTATAATCCTAATAATTCTCTTAATAATAATAAAAAAAATATTTTTTGCAAAATATTTACATTTTCGATATCTGTCGTATACTTCTAGAATGAAAGAGACTTGTATGTTTGCACGCATTTAACGCATTCTTGCTTATGGACGCAAATAATAACTTCTGCATGTTGGTTAGTCTTTGTTGTGATTGGCCGTCATGGTCAAAATCTACTTTGGAGATTAAAAGAAGGCTTTATTTATCATTAAAAAGTACTGTGCAAACAACAACTAAAAAGGTTCAACTGAATGTGCCTACGCGCATAGATGATGTGTTTTGATGGATAACTTTGAACCCTCATATCTTTTTTATTTTTTAACCGATTTGAATGAAACAAACACTAAAACCTCCGGGGGACTTGCCGTAATAAATAATCGAAAACCGCATTTAAATCGGTTAAGCCGTTTCGGAGTTGACTGTGTACAAACGCCCGACAAACAGACAAACAGACAAACAGACAAACAGACAAAAATTCTAAAAATCATTGTTTTGAGTTAAGAATCATAAATGAAACACGAAACACAATTTTTTTTTTTGAAAATATTAACACACGTGTACAGACACGGCTAGTCTACGATTTTATTATATGTATAGATGTTATGGTAAAGATATTTAAAGAGGACAAATAAGCAAAATAATAGCATTCACAATTAAAATATAGATGTTATATTTACTTACAAAATTAGACGAAAGTTTTACTTTAGCAATTGTACAGTTTTATCCTTATTGTATACATACTTGTAAGTAATGCATCGGAATTAAAAAATCATAATATTCTTTATATAGAATATCATACAAGTGCATCCACTGATCCTATCTTACAAATAAAGAATACAATGCGTATGATACTGATATGTGGCCACTTGTTTAAACTCTCACCTTTCTGCCCTTAATAACAGCTCCCTCATGCAGGATAATGGTCACCACTTCGATATCTGGTCTCACTATCAACTCTTCCACTTCACCTTTGGACAGCATTGAGTAGACAAACTCATTCCATGATACATATCTTACAAACTGCAAGAAACAATTATTAATAAAAATTAAATATTTTTCAATGAGGTTGTATTACATAATTATTCTGTCTTGTTTACCATGTAGTAAAATTAAGAACAGGAATAAATAATGATATTATATACTGCATTGTAGAATAGAATAGAATAACCAAATAATAAAAATAAAATATAAAAATATGACAATAACAAATTACAAACTAGGAACATACAAGCAACAATAGATGACCTTATTACTGTAAAACAATTTGTACCAGGCAACTTTAGAGTATACTTTATACTTTTTATTGATACTTCTTGATGGAATTGCATATCACTTTTATATAAAGACAAATACATTTTTATACTTTCCAAACACATTTTTACAATATAGTGGAATTGAAAGTATAAAAATGTGTTTGTCTTTATATAAAAGCAACTTTAGAGTGCCTTCTAGAAAAGGAAAGGCAGAAAGAACTATAAAAATTAAACATAACATTTCAACATGATTTTTGTCAACTAAAGAATAAATATTCCTGGACATTAAACACATCAACATCTAGTCCCAAACTAAGCAAAGCTTGTACTTGGATACTAGATAACTGATAGATAATCACCCAGACAGTAGAAGATTACAATGCAATGCAAAAACACACAATATTTTTCTACTTGTGGGGATCGAACTCATACCCTCTGGAGCAAAAGACCATTGCGGAACCACTGCACCAGTCAGGTTGTCAAAATGCGAGTAAAAAGTGACATTCATCACTTTTTTATATAGTACTTGTTACATCAATACCTCACTCTGCGGGTTCTCGCCAGGCAGAAGCATGGAGCTCATCACGATGAGAGTGAAGGCCGTCATCAGCCAGAACAGTGCTTTAACCATGATCGAGGGGATGTTGGCATCATCATTCTTCTTCTTATCTTTGTCCTGAAAATCATGATTTTAAGAGGTTTTGTATTGGACATCATGACAGTACCTTTTTCACTAGACTTAAGTAGGTTATAAAAAATACTTTAGTTCAAAAAGCATACTATAATATTAACAATTATATAGAAGATAAGAATCCTTGGAATATATCAGCTCCCAAATCACTGCGGGATAGTTGTTTAGTATGATATTATGTAATCTTTGGTGTTGTAAACTATAACAACAATGTAATCAAAGTGGCTGTTGAAAAGAGTAACTATCAAGTTTCTTTCGGGCATCTTCCCGATAGAATCAACTTTCTGAACTGGTGGTAAATTTAAAAAATGACTGTTCATAAGAACTTTGTAAAAAGTTTACATGAATAGAAATATTTTTTATTCTTTTCTATTCTATTCTATAAAATAATTTGTATAACATACTGTACTGTTTTTATGTTTTGTTTTGTAAAGGAAACAAACTAGTCTAATAAAAATTGGTTATAACAAGTTGAAATCTAAATTTATCTATGACTAAATTGATATCATCGGAGAATAAAATGATGTTAGAAAATAAATTACTTTAGACATACCTTGTCTTTATTAGGGTCTTTATTATTATTATTTGCGGCACTGGTATGCAACCTTCTTGATAGTGAACTGAAGTTTAAATAAGAGTTCAATCCTGGCAAATTTGATCTTTTTAATAAAGCTTGAGCCGCTTTGTACTCTGCGTTGAAGTGGCGTAATTGCTAAAAAAAATAAATATAATGTGAAATTATAAGACACCCTAAACTTAATGACTTTAACAAAGGAATTTAATTTGATATTCCTTGACTACTAAGAACAAGGAATATACATATATAATTGTGTATATTTGATAATTATATAATTTATTCATTAAAATCATGATCAGAGGTTATGTTTTGGTCATTATACCTGAGCTATTTCTTTTCATTTATACTATACCCACTCCCGGCAATGCTACATTTAGAAATAAGTATTTTTACACAACAATACCTTTATTTTTATTGTAGTAAAATTCATACAAAAATAGAAAAAATAACACAAAATTAAGTGAATGTTGTGCAATAATATTTCTATCTTCTATACTAATGAAATAACGACTATACTTACTGGATGCTTAGATTTACTTGTGATTCTATGTAAAACAAAAACTGATTTGCACAAATCTATTAATTTATTAGAATAATTTTTGTTTACATCTCGTTCGACGATCACATTTCTCAAATCAAAAGAAACCTTTGATTGTATTTTCGAAGCCGATAACGTCGGCAAACGTTTAATTGATAACATTTTCAAAAAATCTTAATTATTTTACATTTAAATTACAGATTTTATAGTCAAAATTATTTTATATTTACATATTATTTTTATTTCAGTCGGAGTCCAATGGTTTTCATTGACGTTGACAATCTAATATTCTGATTATTTTTTTTTTTTAATAATTTATTCATAACCATGGATACAAGTCCTTCAGTCGGAATCTTAAATATTCTGATTAATCGAGACAATGTTGCCAGTTTCTTAAAAACTAAAAATCTCATTTTCTAGTATGGCTATTTTTATAGGCGTCGAATAAAAATTTTCAAAGCGGTTTAATAGTTTCAAAGTCGATTCAATGCAAACAAAACTTAAATTATATCAGTACAGATTTTAACGGTTAGATCAAATTCTTATCACGACTAAATAGATTACCTACCTGAAGATAATCTTAAAGGTAATGAAATCCCAGTATCCTTGAATAATTTATTCCGTTTTTTCTTTAGCAACTTAGACATAATTAGACGTTATTTTCTAAATTCATGCCATGGAATAAAATATTTTATTTTATTAGAAGAATCCTTTTATAATTACTTTGATAAAAGACATCAAGAGGGAATTTATAAAGCCTGAAGAATAAAACTTATAAGTCAAAGGGAGTCAAGAAATGCTCGTAGCATTTTTTCAGTATGTACCAAAATATCAAAACTTATTACCCATTCAAAAGGGCGGCAAATTCCAATTTCATAGGCAGTCAAAGTCAAAAAGGCGGCAAATAAATTCGTTGTAGACTGTAGAGTAATGCAGAACAATGTCTTGGTTTTTTTTCGCTGATATGATGAAGATCATGCTAATAGAAAATGAAGATCAGGGGCTGTAACTTTAACTCAATTTTTATTATTGAAACCGTCGCATTACTATGATAAGATTTATAAAAATTGATAAAAAAGTTTTAAAAATATAATTTAGTATTTGTCTACTTACAAACAACAACTTGCCAGATATAAAAAATCAGTTACTCTTTAATAAATAGTATTTCCGTCTTAATCAGTGAGTCTTTCTCTTTTAATCGACTGTTTATTAATAACTTCATATTTGAAAATTTGATTTGTGGCTAATATAATATTCAATTATAAGTGTTTTTGTGATCAGATTTGCTAAAAATATACAAATTGCAATGTTAATTAATTATCTACATCAGAGGTTCCCAAACTGTGCCTCGAGATGCCCTGTTGCGTTGCAAAAGTATAGTGGAGCTTCGCAACGACTTCATTACTTCCCCTGCCCCCCATTGATGCCCATGATTGTCTGTCCCCTTAATTCTATTTAAAACTAGAAGTAACCCCCCGCTAACATTAGGGCGTCTAAGTATATTACTGAACGCGCAAGTGCGTCGCGGATTGAAAAAGGATTGGGAACTCCTTATCTAGATTAAATAATACTCTATCTCATGTTGGAACGAAGGAAAGAAATAAAACCATAGTAATATGTTGTTCGTTTTATATTGTAACAAGTATATAATAAAAACATTTGCCGTAGTCGTTTGGGATCCTCGTATTTTTTTTATAACAATTAACAAGTGCGTAACATAATAACAACGTATAACAGTCTCTGTGCATTAAGCGGAATAATAAAATAATCTTATTCTTTCCACTTAATCTAATATATTGCGCACTTTTGAATATTGCTTCTTAATATCTATAACAATTAATCGTGTTGAAGTAACAATAATTTCCAAAAGTCGATAAGAAATTTTACAATCGGCAAGAAAAAAAAAGAAATGTCAATAATAGCCAAAACTTACATAATTGATATCGAATTTATATTTGAATACTAATACCCATTTTCACCAACTATTCTTAAATTTAAACGTTCTCCTAAGCTTAGGGACGTTTCCTGGTGAATAAATGTCACTAAGTAGCATAAAGATGTTTTTAAATTCAGAAGTCGTCGGTGAAAATCGGTATTAATGATAAGTATAATATGATATCCGATATTTATCGGTAGAAATGGCCTACAAAATTATGTAAGACTCAGTAGTAAGGCACTCAAACGGTTCCCAATTATAGTTGCATCAACACGAAGATATCAATTTCCTTGTGACATAGCTGTGGTCGTCGTTATATCTTGTCTGTGGTAATGGTTGCCTGATCTGTTGTCTATGCTTCTGCCGAGTTGGTCGCCACGCTGGCGGTGGTGGACTGCGCATCGGGATCTGGTTCTCGCACGCCCATCCATGGGACTCGCTTCTCGAGCTCAACCCTAGTTTGAAAAAAAATATAAATAAAAAAGAAGTTCTAGAACGTTCGATACGGACACTATGAAATTTTGTAGACCTATTGAGGTATTTTGGAATATGAGTTTTTGGCAGACCGAAGACAGGGTCTTATAAATGTTAATATTACCAATCTTCTGTGTGAGGAAGAAAGCCTCTCGAGTTCCATATTGGAGCAATCAATTCCAATTCATAATATAAATATACTATACCTAAATCTTGGGTGGTTGATAGCGTAGACCCATGGATCAATGCAGGACACTGCCTTGCAGAACACCGCTGGGATCATTGTGACAACTGGTGTTAGTAATGACCTGTGGAACGAAATTAAAAGTTGACTTATTGACAGGACCAAGTTTACAAGCTATACAGTTTTTTTTAAATCGTTTTTTTTCTTAGCGGAATTTTTCAAAATTGAAGTGTGTCCCCCATGGTTAAATACATTTTTTACAATAATGGAATACAAATATTTCGTGTGATAAGTATTATATAAGGAGGTTAAATTAAACTAAAAAAGTACATATACGTTATTTCGTCTTCAAAATTCACGCATCATAGAAAAATGCAGTAGCCATTTCCCAACAACCATTCTATACATCCTTGTATATTCCCCAGAGACAAAAAATATACCTGTCTCCAAAAGCACCAATCATGGCCACAATGCCATACGGCGTCCAGGAGCAGATGAACAGGAAGAAGATCGTGAAGGCCACCTTCGCGATCCTGATCTCAACACTCTTGCCGGCGTCGTCCTTGTTCGATGCCAGGGACTTTACGTTCATCTTCTTGGCTTGCTCTTTTAGCATTCTTTCGTGGTGGCGGACCTGCACAAAAAGATGATGAAACATTTCAATTTTGGTACTGTGGCAGTATGATTTTGGGTGAATTGCTTTCGAATTACTATCAAGTTTTATCTCACTTTTGAACGATGACCTGACGATTTTTTTTCATTTCAATACCAATTATAGGACCTAAGATCGCTTGATGGATACCTTAACACAAAAGGTAGAAACCTTAACCAGAGAGTAGAAAGTAATCTTTGAAATATAGTGAATACAATTTTTGTCAATGAATACTTACAGCACCGAATAGCTTGAGATAGAAAGTGCAAATAAGACTCATGGGGATGACGTAGCTCCAGATGGAGATGCACATGACGAAGGTCTTGATGTCATCGCTGAGGAAGTCGAAGGAGCACGTTGTGAGGAAACCCTCTGGAAATAAATGGTTGTAATACGTTGTAGTCAAACAATGCAGTTTAGGTGATTTAAATGAAAGACATTTTGAACTTTTTTAATTTATTATTTCTTATGTATTGTCACGGTGTGTTTTGTGGAGTTCAATAAATTATTTTTGTCTTTGTCTTGTCTTGTAAGTTGGAAATTAGAAAATCGGTAACAGTTTATGGCTTGAAATATTCTGTTAACAGTAAATCTCCAAGAGTCCATGTGTTATATATGGAGATTAAACTCAAATTATATCTTCTAGAAACAGTTATTTTAGTCATTTCAAATAAAATTATTATTGATTTAAATTTAAACTAGCTGTGCGCCGCGGTTTCATCAGCTTATATCAATTTTCCACGTTCCTAAGATTTGACTAAAATCCTTTCTTAACGGGTGCCTAAGGTACGTCATAACATCTACCTGCACTCCAAATTTTAGCCCGATCTATCCAGCGGTTTAGGCGGTGCTTTGATAAATCACTGTATCAATCAGTCATATTGTAAGGATGATTTACTAAGATTTATTAATAAACGTACCAGTCACAAATCTCCCCCAGGTCTTGGTTAGGGGGAACACCGTGAAGGGGAGGGCATAGAGCCATGTGAAGATGACCAGCAACGTGGCCTGGGTTCTGTTAATTCTGCCATCGATTGGAGATGAGATGGTCCTGAAAGTAAAAGATATTTAGCAGCATGTTATGGGTAACTCCTGGATTTAATTCGTTCTTTATCTAAGCAGGTCTTCGAATCAACGTAGTTGAACAAAAATTACTGCTAAAAGGATTAAATTTTAATTGAGAAGAAGTAACTCTGGGATAAAATAGGGAATCGACTTTTGCGTTTCTACCTAGCGAAGGACCTTCACCTGTTTCATTGTTAATAAAATAAGGTAATGATTAAAATTTAATCACTACATAGTATAAAACAAAGTCGCTTTCTTTATCCCTATGTCCCTTTGTATGCTTAAATCTTTAACACTACGCAACGGATTTTGATGAGGATTTTTTTATAGATAAAGTGATTCAAGAGAAAGGTTTCCGCTTACATTGCAAACTCAGACTGAACCCTACCCTTGAAAATAATGTACTAAGTTTTTTATACAACATTCACAGTTTTGTAGTGTATTTAGTATCAGCATTGCATCCGTGCGAAGGGCGGGTCGCTAGTAAAATATAATTTACGATTACATTGAACGAACTTACTTGTATCTGTCATAAGCGATGACAGCATTAGTGATGGAGCCCCCAATCCCTGACAAGGACCCGAAGACGGCGTAGATGTCGCACCCCAGCTCGTAGCCCAGCATCCGCTGGTAGAAGGAGTTGGCGATGAGGTGCGGCATCTCGCACATCATGGCCAGGTCAAAGAGCGCCAGGTTGATGACAAACATGTTGCTTGGGGTGCGCAGGGATTTGGATCTGCAATATGGTTTAACGTGAGGAAGAGTTCGACCATATGTCAAATATTTTACCAAACTAACCCGCTATCAATTTTAGTGTGTGAGCCAGAAGTCGCACTGTTTTAGCATGTATAGGATAGGCTAAGATTGTAACAGCTACGTTACCATCGTCTCACAGAAGATTGGTGTAAATCAATAATTTTTCTAATGATACTCTATCAAAAATCGTGGTCTTGAGAGGAAGTTTGAAGACCAGTCTTTCATAGCAATCTTCTCTTTTTTATCTGTGTTTTGAGGCTAACAAATAATCCACCGTTCTTCTGTTACAAAGAAGCATTCTGATCCCTTCATGCCGTTAGCATTAACCAGTCCAGTACCACCACTAAAACTCATTAGTATTAGTTTTAGTGGGTGGTACTGGACTGGTTAATGCTAAAGGCATGAAGGGATCAGAATGCTTCTTTGTAACTTCTTTTAAAATAACTTACGTGCTGAAGATCCAAATGACCAGTCCGTTCCCTGTCACGGAGGAGACGGTCAGGATGGTGTAGATCAGTGCCAAGAGGTAGTGCGAGGACTTGTCCACGTCGGGGAACTGCCGCCAGTGGTCGTGCACCAGGTGCTGGTGCTCCTCCGGGATGTTCCAGCCGAGCATGTGATCTTGAATTTCGTGGGAAACCCTGGAAGGTTATTGAACTTTTATGACACTGGTATGAAGAACACTTCAAATAAATGGAAATATAAAATCTAAAGAGCCATATATTGCCTCTGTAAACTATGGAAATTTATGGTTTCAACCACTAATGTGGAAATAGGGATGGTCAAGCTTCAACATAAATTATTCGCAACAGCTAGGGGCACTAAAGTTTTATGACTTTATCATTTAATGAATACTATTTTTGATGTGATAAAATATCAAATTAATTATATGATTAGTTTAATATTTAAATGTTGCTAAATTTACAAACTACCCTCCATACTTACATCTTATATGGAAACGCAATAGGTTCATCTGAAGTTGAGTTAAAGTTGTCCGCCATTTTGAATTAAATTTTTATTCCCATACAATTCCTCAAAATTAAAATGAAATGTTGATGACGAAGTGAGTAGTCCGACGGTGGTCGCTTCTCACTTGTGAAGTATCGGACAAACGAACCTTTTTATATACGGAAATATCGCGTGACGGTTAAATCGTTAATTCAATAAAATAATTAGATCTGGTCGAGGTGTGATGAGTATGTATTACATGGATGGCGATGGATCTGCTTGTTGAATTAAGGTTGATCGGAATTGTACAGCCTTTTACAGAGATAATGTAGCGACCTAATATTTATAAGAGTATACATATATACATATTTTGTCATGTAGAAATAGGAATTTAGGACTAACTTTTAGGACTACCTAGGGCATTCATCTTTAGAAGTTCTATAGTTGATGTAAATATAAGTTATTCGGTTCTGATTATAAAGGTGATTCTTTGGAAGTGCGCAACAGCCTTTTTTGTTACCAGAAAATAAGCTCCCTAAAACGTAATCTCTTACAAAAGTTAAACAACTGTTTAACAACTGTATTAAAAATACGTCACTACAAAAGGTTTAGTGATAGTTTAGTGATAGACGTAAACACACGACAATCCTAAACCATGGATAGACGTGTTTAACGATCGTTTTCAATATTCTATCTATCCCTTGTTTTGTTTACTAAAGTCAGAGAAACCTACCAATTTGCACTTACTTTGATTTCAATATCCTAACTACGGATATATTTGGTATGACTTTTGTCTATCTCTTGACATATAATCTGACATGACAATCTAGCCATAATCATTGATACATTATTGAAAATGGCCGTAAATTATTAGACAATGTTTTTTTATACCGGTGTTAAATCAATGTTTAAATAAGTTTTATAGTAAGATTGTAATGGGTTATGCCAAGGGCTATGTCATAACTTTTAGAAAAGACGTCAGTTACGCTCGCAATTAATGAAGTTTTATGAAAAATAATATGTACCTTATAGTGTTGTATTGGAGGCCACTACAACTTTCCATCAGATGGAGTGGCGGTCAAAAGTCTGCTATATTATTAAAAAAAAAGAATAGCAAGCATTTGTGAAAGATCTATGCGTAGTAAATACTTCAACTTTTAATTTTATTGTTCACATGATTGCTAAATATTGAAAATAACGAAAAATATATAAAATAGATTTTTTTTGTAAAAAAGATATGTTTTGTTTCGAAAAAAGTTATTACTTAAAAAGTTATAAATACTCGTATAGGAAGTATGAGGAAATAAGTTATATTGCATGTCATGTTATAATAGGTTTATTATAAATATATTGCATGTGCTTGGGACATTTACTTTTATTGAGCGATTGAATCGTTTACAAAGCTTAGCAAACACGAAATGCCTATATGAAGCGCAAATCGCGCGTAGGAATAATCATTACAATTCACTTCGTTTGATAATACCTACGTGAAATACGAAATGGTAGATAAGTAGATAGATAATTTATTTATTCATAGAACAGATTCATTACATTACACACACAAAGAAAAATTTACACAAAATAGATATTACACAGAATTAGGTTATATTAGGTTAGGTTAGAGGTTGTACATTCCGTCTACACAGAATATACCCCATATTCTGTGTAGACGGAAAAAGGTTAAAAGAAAGGTTAATTAAAAAAATGATGTTTCATCCGACGAAGATTTTCATTTTTACCATTCATCCTTCACCCATCTTTCTTGAAGACACCATCACTTGGGTCATGTGTGGTCAAAAAAAGGTCTTAACCTTTTTTTTACTAGGGGAAATCCTTTCGCATATCCGGCCGTATGGGATACAACCGGGTTATGTCGGACTTGCACCGACTAAAACCCCTCGATGTTCCTTCAAACACATGCATTCTTCCGCGAACCCCACGGTGGTGGTGTTAAGGCCTAAGGGTGTTTATTCGTTTTTTGTTATCTAGTCTCCTTGGCGTGCCTGACTAGGGCCTTTTGGTTGTAATACATAATGCACTAACAATTGAACCAACAAGGCAGTCAGTTACTATGAACAAGCTCAATTATTAAACATTAATAATTATAATTAATTTATGTAAGTACCACCTTCAACACTCCCTAATTTTGATCACTCAAATTACGACTAACATTTCAGGGTTATTCCAATTCTTAAGGTACTCTCATAATCCAAGAGCTAAGGGCAACATAACACTTTTCCGCATCACAGTTAAATTGAATTAAAGAATTAGCAGTCACGCAAGGGATGGTATATAACAGGTGCGAGGGTGTCTGTGGCACAGGTGAGAAGCGACCGACGTCGGACTGCTCACTTCGTCAGCATCATGGCTCACAATCAGACGGTGGACGGCCCACTGGCCTTCCCTTTCAAAATGTGAGTCGAAATATAATTTAAAAAAAATTAAGAGTCTACAAAGGGTTCGATTTAATTTTTTTTATGGAAGCTGCGATTTTTTTTTATTTTTTTTAAATGTCATGATTTTTTATGTGTGAAATATTTTTGTTTTCTTAATTTTTTTTAAGAGTAATAGAATTTAAAAAAATAGAATAACAGAAATAAGAATTTTAATATTTTAAAATGCTTTGCGAATTTGATGTCGTACATATAAATGCAATGCATTTACTATTTTTTTTATTTAATTGCTGTGTTTATCTATATTAATATGTTTTTCATTAATATAATTTCTTCATATAAGTAAATTAAATTAAACTCACCCATTTAATATAAATTTTCTTATACATAAAAATTTAAAATTGTGTTTCCGAAAACCTTTCTTATTTCTCGGTGCGCGCTCTATTTTATAAGTAATCGAAAACCATTTTTAAATATTTTAAATGTATATTTTACCCATTTCAGCATATCCTAACTTACAGAACTGTTTTAAAAAAAATTAACTAATGAGATTCACCTCTATTTTAGTTAAACTTTTAGCGTATTTCGTCGACTTTCGAACGGTATCCTCTGAATTTAAAAAGATCTGTATGACAACTATCTTTCCAGGGTGTCCTCCGAGATCCAAGAGGGGATGCTCGGCTGGCATATCCCCGTGGATGACCAGGACCTGGTGCACGAGCACTGGCGGCAGTACCCTGACGTGGACAAGTCCTCCCACTACCTGTTGGCGTTGATCTACGCGGTGTTGATGGTCCTATCCTTGACGGGCAATGGACTGGTCATCTGGATTTTTGGGACGTGAGTTGAAATATTTAATTGTTGACCGAGGCCCTAGAGGGGATCCAATAGAATAAAAGAATAGAAGATAATATTTTTATTCATGTAAACTTTTTACAAAGTACTTATGATTAGTCATTTTTTTAATTTACCACCGGCACAATAAGCGGCAAATTCAAATTCAAAGGCGGAATATAAATTCGTTGTTGAGGAATGCAGAATGGGTCTTTTTATTGCTGACATTATGATGATGATAAACAGGGTGGGGGGCGGCTTTTTCCCCTCCAAAAAAATAAAGATCTAAGGCTTGATCGACCAGTAGTAAAAAAAGAAAAAAAATTATTATTCTGCATCCCTTTTTTATATTCGCTGTGTCTTTTATGTCCTTGCATCCGCGCGAGCCTCGGAAAAAAGATGGCCAAAGTTTTGCTTCTTTTAAAGTAAAAAAAAATATAGGAAAAAATACTGGAATTATTAAAAAAAACTCAGTAGCAGCCATGAATTAGAATGATCTATGGTTATCTTGGAAGAAGCTGTTGGTCCTGCTTCTTTTTTTTCTATTGACCTACCTATTGACCTACCGTGACTATTAAAATATTTATAACATTCAGTGAATGAAAAGCGTTTAATTTATTTATTAATTTAATTAACTGAAAATTGTGACCACCACGTCCATTTTTGGCCTTTTAAAGGATTCGGCGCTGACAGACTTTATACACATGACCATAATATAAAAAATATTATAGCGTTACAAGGATACAGATGCTCGTCTTTTGTAGACCTACAATTTCCATTTCTTGAAGAAAGTAGACCACCCTAACTCTGGCGGTGCGACTAGAGGCGCGGCGGGCGGTGCAATGAGCTGTGGCCGCCTCGATACTCGCCAGTACATTTGTTAAATTCCCACATCGCATCGCTGGTAGCTGCGGCCTACTTCATAATTGTCTTACATTTGTTTCCACCGCCTATTGCTTGCCGCGCCGCATACCGCGCTACAATTCGCATCGCCGGTAGCTGCGGCCTTCTTCATACATTGTCTTACATTTGTTTCCACCGCACACCGCTTACTGTATATCGCGCATCAATTCTCATCGCTCTTAGCTGTGGCTGAGCGGTAAAGCTGCATATAAAGAGATATTCTTCCAGGTCCAAATCCTTGCGCTCTGCAAGCAACATGTTCATCATCAACCTGGCGATCTTCGACATCACCATGATGTTCGAGATGCCGCACCTGATCGTCAACTCCTTCTACCAGCGGATGCTGGGCAACCAGCTGGGGTGTGACATCTACTCGGTGTTCGGCGCTCTGTCAGGGATTGGGGGCGCGATCACTAACGCCGTCATCGCGTATGATAGATACAAGTAATTACTTTTTAAATTTTTATTTTCTATTAACAAAAACGATCCTTTACCTTAATATACACAGTCCTTTTACTCACATAGTACAGGTTCCCGTAGGTTATCTGGGATAAAAACTAACCTATTTTCTTTTCCGGGTTTGAAATGAACTTTTTTAAAAGACAGTTTCGTATCGTTATTTATTAACAAAATTAATATATGATGAAATGATGAAGGAAATATACCATGTTGAAACTGAACGCATTAAAATGTAAGATTTATAGTAATAAATATAACACAATATAATAATTTTTATAAACGTCATTGGAAATTAAGAAAGAGGGAAAACAAATCGTACGAATATATTGACAGTAAATTGGATAGATATTACTTTTTAAAGCGATTTTGAATATTATAACAATTTTGATATAATAGTTATTAATAATAACCTCAACGAAATTGTTCAATTATCGTTCACAAATTTCGTCTTTCATAAATACGTGTAATAATCCGTATTTATCCGCTTTTCCGGATGAAAACATAGCGTGAGTATTTGAGGTAAAACTTGGTGTTCAATTGCCGTACGTAAGCCGGAGATTTTCTCATATACAAGGATTATTGTATAAAATGTAATTTCATATTCTATATTGTTTTCCGTGTAATATTTGTGAGAAAAAGTCAAATTTGTCAATAATTTATGTATTTATTATAAAATACATAAATTATTGACAAGTAGGAGATCTCGGGTTTTGATATTAAATAAATTTAGCTCACACTTAAAAAAATGGGGGCTATGATCTTTACAGAAAAAAAAATAGTAAATGAAAGACTCGCAGAATCATATTTACAAGCGCTTACAAAACATACGTAACATAATTTACGATTCTTAGATTCCATATTTGCATAGCTTTCAATTTACAAAAATATGATGTAATTCAAGGATAGTTTCTATTATTTCTGCCATTGTTTTATGTCTCAGGTCTCCTAGCCTTAACCCAGATTGTCTTTACCATCTACACGTTGCCTATCACCACCTTCACTGAGTCAGTCCTCATTGTTTTCAGGACCATCTCGTGCCCAATAGATGGCAGGATCAACCGTGTCCAGGCGTCCATTCTGATAGCCATCACCTGGCTTTACGCGATGCCTTTCACTGTCCTACCTCTTACGAGGGTCTGGGGCCGATATGTACCAGGTAAAGCATCTAGGACACTACTATCTATTGTTCTATAATACTTCATTTACTAATGGACGTTTTCAATAATGTGTCAAAGATTATGGATAGATTGTTATCTCAAATTATATGACGTTAGATAGACAAAAGTCATAGCAAAGGCTACCCGTCGGTAGGATATTGAAATCAAAGTAAGTGCAAATAGATAGATTTGTATGATTTTACGGCCGTTTTCAATATTCTATCTATCCCTTGTCTTACTTACTAAAGTCACGCAAATCTATCTATTTATGTATGATTTTACGGCCGTTTTCAATATTCTATCTATCCCTTGTCTTACTTACTAAAGTCACGCAAATCTATCTATTTGCACTTACTTTGATTTCAATATGCTGTCGACGGATAGCCTTTGCTATGACTTTTGACAATCAAATGTCATTGATTCTGAGATTACAATCTATCCATAATCTTTGATACATTATTGAAAACGGCCGCTAGTAAGCAAAACAATGGATGGATAAAATATTGAAAACGGCCGTAAGAAATGCATGAGATATATCGCCATCGAGAACGCTTAGGCGATAAACTGTCTAAGCTACCAATTACCTTCTATCGTTTCATCAGGTGATTTTCCTGGTAGTTCGCAGTGCTTCGTTTTGAAAAATTACTTATTTGTTATAACACAAGTGATCGAAAAGCGGTACATCAAGTGTAGGGCCACGTAGATCTATAATATTTAATATATTATTATATCAAATTTACTATATTCTTTCTCTTAAAATTTCACACAAAAGCAACAAACATTTCGCTTCTATTATTTAACTATTTCTCATTTTAGTTTCAATAACTCCTATATTTAAGTAGTTGTTTCTAGAACAATCTAGACGACGCTTCGCTACAGTACCGTAATATTTCAGAGGGCTTCCTAACTACCTGCTCGTTCGACTTCCTGAGCGAGGACCAGGACACCAAGACCTTCGTGGCCTGCATCTTCGTGTGGAGCTACGTCATCCCCATGACTCTCATCTGCACGTTCTACTCTAAATTGTTCACTTCGGTACGACTTTTATTAACGTTCACAATTTTTATAGCACAAATATTGTATTAGATCGTTAACACGTAGGAAAGTGTATTGCTACAGTGATATAAATGATAGTACGATTAAATTAGGCATATATGCGATTCCAAACAATAATTATTATTTTATTATTAATGTTCTAAGCAAACATTCCGAACCCTTTGTAGATGCAATTCTTCTTAATCAAAAACTTGGTTATGACGATTGTACAAATAACAGAAATAGATAATTATAATATACAGGTTCGGCACCACGAGAAAATGTTGAAAGAGCAAGCCAAGAAGATGAATGTGAAATCCCTGGCTTCGAACAAGGATGATGCGGGCAAGAGCGTGGAGATCAGGATCGCGAAGGTGGCCTTCACGATCTTCTTCCTGTTCATCTGCTCCTGGACGCCGTATGGCATTGTGGCCATGATTGGTGCTTTTGGAGACAGGTGGGGTTGAGTTTGAAAGTCTTAGCCCAATTTTTGAGTAATCTAGTTAAACTGTTAATAGTCATGGATTCATTAGGATGTCAGACAAATTTCAGACAACATTTAATAATGATTACTGCATATCTCCGCCAATCATGGACCGACTTTGAAAATTATTTTTGCATCAGAAAGAGTAGAGTGTCTGTGGTGGAAGAATTTCAAGGAACTCCTCGAAAATTAGCGGTTAGTGCGGTTGCACTAACACAGCTTAATTTATTTAGAGAGTTTAATTTTCATCATTTAAACTAACCAGTTTTAATGATTGATATACCCATTAAACTCTAACTCTGAGATTGAATTGTGACTAGCTCTGATGTCAAAATAAAAACTTTTGCCAAAAAATAGAATCTACATCCTCACACTAAAAAGTATAAAATGAGATTTCTTTTATTTCTGAAATCTATTTGCAAAGTGTTGTTAAATTGAAAATGGGTAAAAGCACTTTTCAATGTGAGGAAGTCGGTTCTATTGTTTTTGGTAAAAATTGATATTCATCTATTTTCTATAAATTTCTGCAGGGCACTATTAACGCCGGTGGTGACGATGATCCCGGCGGTTTTCTGCAAGTCTGTCTCGTGCATCGATCCATGGGTGTACGCTATCAACCATCCAAGATTCAGGTATGAAGTAATTATGATTATTCTCCAATTAGCGAAGCAACTGGCTCAAGTGACAGTTGATAATAACCACATATGAATATTGGAAAATATTTGTTTTTCTAATTGTCCTAATTTATTATTTCTTAATACTATTTTTAATATAAACTAGCTAAGCTCCGCAGTTTCACCTGTGTGTATTTCCCGTTCTCGCAGGATTTTCGGGTTAAAAACTATCCTATGTCCTTTCAAGGCTTTCAGAGAATCTATGTACATAATTTCATCTAAATCAGTTAATTTGTTTCAGAACCTATTCAAAAAAAATTCAAATTCTCTTTATAGTATTAGTATAGATTTGATTTAGAAAAAAAAAACGTAGGGTAAGGATGTAGCAATGACATCCATTGTATTTGCATACTAATAAATGTATATGGATATCCCAACTGATTTATTCTTGGTTTGATAGGTGTCCGAATGTAGTGATGATCATTACTGACCATATGCTTGCTTCATCAAATAACATATCGGCCTTAGTATGGATAATGAAATATTCCACTCACACCTTTGCCGTATTTATTGCTTTAGTTCTTTACGTGAACGGTGTATATAAAAAATATGTACATTATTTTTATAAATCTCGTAGGGTCTTTATTGATAATAAACGACATCACATTAGAAACCTCAAAAATAACAGTGTTCCTCCACAATTATTAGATGTTATCATGCATATAAACTTTCCTCTTGAATCCTTCTATTTATTAAAAAACCCCATCAAAATCCTTTGCGGAGATCCTTTAAAGATTTAAGCATACAATCATCCCTATGTCCCTTACATAGGGACACAGAAAGCGACTTTGTTGTATACTATGTAGTGATGATGGGTCTCTTTACTCAGGGTTGAATTAGAAAAGCGGGTCCCATGGCTCGGGGTGAGGGAGCCGGACCCCGACACTCAGTCCACAAACGCGAGCACCGGCACCGCGCCCGCTGAGGCGTAGAACAACGACCAGGCAAGATTACGGACTACCCTCAATTGTTAACACTTCTGCTCAGAATATTTTGAAGTAGGTTTTTAAGGCAATTATTATGGTTACATGGATTCAATTACGATATTGAATTAAATTATTACGAGATTTAATTATTGGATCGTTTTAGAAAATTTTGGAATCACTTACTATTACTATGTATAATGTAATTGTATCTGAGACACAGGTTTCTGAATTTGGTTTGACTTTATTTAAATGGAATCAATAAATTAATTATTATTATTATCTTAAAGAGATTATTGACGAAGTTTTTGTATACAAGTAATTAGGGAATAAACTATGTGTTGAAATGTTAGAAATTGTAATTCTTGTATTATCATGTAAATTTTAAAATTTTGATTCTTGAGCACAGGTTTCAGCGATTTATTTTCTGTAATGTGTTAAATGTTCCCATTAAAGAAATTATTGTTCATGTAATAATGAGTGACTGAAATTCTGTCGCCCAATCTCTATAGAGCCTAGCCAACATGGACGTAGTTTAAAGTCATTATGAAAGATAGAGACGTTAAATGTATACTTCAATTTTTTTCTAAACAGTTGAATTGACTAGAGGTCGATTTTTTAATTCTGTATCAAGCAACAAACATTTATATTTAACGTTATTATACATTATTAAGTATACGATATTTGTTGAATTTTTGTTGCAAGTAAAGCAAAAAAACTGATGCTTTTGTTAAGTTGTTGGTATTGAGAGTAACTTGGAATGTTCATTGTTATATTATTTTATATAAATAAGATCGATGTAATACAAAGTGTTTATGTATAAATTAGAAATTGATAATAAGTTATAACTCAATACTAGAAGTATCGCAAAAAAAAATTACGAGGAAACCGACGACTATGGCCTACTGACAAATGCACACGAAACTGAATAAAACAATATAAATTATTCTGTGATTTCATTTCTGACCTAAAACCTACAATTGTTAAAAATCTGGTAAATGTAAAGCTGTCACAGTCATTTTGATGAAGAGATAAAAATTTTGCCAAAAAATAGAACCGACTTCCTCGCTCTAAAAAGTAGAAAATAACTTTTATTTCATTTTTGTTGAAATCTATACAAAGTCGGTGCCTGTATCTATTTTCAATTAACAAGATTTTGCATTTTTATTTTATCCTTTTTAGTGTCCTGTGAAGGTTAATCACATCATCTAGTCACAATTCAGTTGATATATACATCATTAAAACTTAACCGCAGAGCTTATTCCGTTGATTTTCGAGGAGTTCCCTGGAATATCTTCCACATGGATGATCAGACTTGAACCAATTTTTTCTATGGGACCACACATGAACTCTACTCTTTCGAATGCAAAAAGAATTTTCCAAATCGGTCCATAAACACCGGAGATATGCGGTAACATACATAAAAAAAAATACGCTCGAATTGATAACCTCCTCCTTTTTTTTGAAAGTCGGTCAAAAAGGGGACAGAGTGATATGCGAGATTGAATTTTGTAATGCTGTCTGAAGGGAGAGTGCTCAAAAAACTAGATAGAAAATTTGACTCAAAAAAATAACTCATTATTTTTCCAACTGAGACTTAGTAAAAATCTTTGCAGTCGGAATCCATCGCGTAAATTCTTTAAAAAAATAATGACGCTCTAGTCGCTCTATGTATGTAGTTGCGCATTAATTTATCACAATTTACAACAAATTTTGACATTCAAAGAAAAAGAACTAATTTATTTACACTAAGAGAACACGACTATAGAAAATGTAGAAGTTTTTAAACATACTGGAATATTTTTTTACACTGAGATATCTCAAAACATTCTAGATCTACAAAAAATTAGTTTTAAGAAATATTATGATGTTAATTCGCAAAGCTTAATACTACGGAAGACTACGATGCAGATATAAGGTGGCATGCATATAAAATATGTATTTTTAAGTTGACGATGCTGCTTGCTGAATCTAAATCCAATTTCTTATGTAATAATGGATAATTAATCATGTTTAATCTGTTTTATAATTTGAAAGCTCAGCTTTATATTATTCGTATAGATTTCTCTGATAAAGTAAAACTACAGCATTTCTTTGTAAACCTGCCTCAAAGCTGTTTCAAAGCTGAGTCAAACAGAATATTATACTTCAAAAATCCTTGTAAAGGAATCCTCAATAAATAAAAGTATTTGGCTTTGCGTTCGAGTTTCCAGGTATTCCATATTGCATAGGATCTGAACTTTGATGAACTAGATTCCGAACAAATAACTATAGAGATCGCATTCTGTGATTATAGATTTATGGAGGTCCAATATAGTTGAGCGTAAATCCTGAATTAGAAAAAAGTATGAAAATATTATACGTATTACCTGAATATAATATACCTATGACAGTTCTCAGTAGGCTCTGCCTTCCGAATCGGTGGTGATTAAAAAAATGTATGTGACGTTTTAAAAGAGCTTTCGAAAAAAGTTGTAGTTCTTAATTCCGAAGAGTCCTAAATTAATAAAAATTAAGAAGAAAATATATGCTAATGTGTACTTAAACGCATTCCTATTCGATACAATTCTATAATCATTAAATTACTATCTACAAATCTATACATATCGTGCATAATAAATTAAAATACATTAATTTAAAACATTACAAACTGCATCAATAAACACTTTAAGGAACGCAAAACGCATAAAATGATTTACAAAACTAGAATAACATTTAAATCTCAACTCAACCGAACGTTTATCTCTCCAGTCTGTTTCCCAAACACTTTTGAATCGTCACAGTAATCGTTATTTTTATCCGTCCACACATTTGCGTTGTAATACCGACAAACTCATTTACAAAGCGTCAATAAAATCGTTTTACCTGTAATCCGTATCAATTAGTATAACAAAGCGATTACGCAAATGTTGATGTTTGCACGGGAATAAAATTAGTTACGTTAGACGCGCGGCGCAGTCTCCATCGGTATCCAGGTCCCAGCATGTTCGCAGGAGGGGGCGCCGGCTTCCAGAAGCAAGCCAAGCCGCCTTGGGAAAGCGACACCAACCCCAGCTGGTATGTACTGCTATTTTTGGACCGTGTTGTGACTAGCGACATGTCTGAGTTATTTGGAGATTTTTATTTTTAGGTCATTAAGGGAAATCTGTTATGCGTGGTTTTTCTGATACGTTGTACGGTAAACATAGCCATTTGGTAATTCTTTTCAGCTCTTTCAGACCAAAATTGTTACATTACAAATGTTTTTACATTTTCTCAATCTTATAAACTCTAACGGCGATCTTTGCTTCTTGCGTTGTTTAAAACTGAGATTTCATCTCACGCAAAATAGCTAAAATAATTACAATTGACTCCATGATTTGTTAAATTATTGTAGTCCACTGTTGCCAAGTCTTTTCTATATCCTTTGCCAGACTCCAATTTGTCTGCATTTCAAATTTTATGGATATTCAGCAATTAAAAACGATACTAAAGTTTTAACAGGATTACTCTTGTATTTAAAATATTGGCAGCGATCAGTGATAGTATTTTCCTTTTTAATAATTGAATGTAATAAAAACGTAATTTCTATGGATAAACATGTTACGCCTTCTTTGATCGCAGGCAGACTGAGAGTCTGAAAATATCTACGTGCAGGTAGTTACTAAAATAAAAAATGAATATGCTAAACACAAGTGAATGTATTATAAATAAATAGAGTATAGTCTATCAAAGAATAAAAGTTTGCTAAAAAGCGCTGAGTAGTGATGTGAATAACATATATAACTCTCTTAGTATACCTATATTCAAATATTAAATTACATTAACTAAATCAGGACTTATTAAAACCAAATATTATTTTGGTATGAAATTGCAGTAAAAGAGACTACTTTTAATATTTTAACAGAACTCGGTAAACTAGTAAAATATCGTATCTCCATAATGCCAAAATAAGTATGACGCCATCTCTGTCACAACACTTAATTTAGCTCAAGTATTTATTTAAACAGCGTAGTTACAAAAATTTAACGTAGTACCACGAAACGTCAACAGATGGCGCTAATGCCTTCGTAATTCATTAATTATATTTAAATGCGTAAAGCTTGTTAAATAAAGTTTTGGTTTGAAATGTTTACCAGAGGAATCATTTCAGAGCGAAAGTAAGTTTTGTTTTATTGCTGTTTCATAAGCTTTCAGTGTCAAGGGTATACGTTATAAAATTTTGAAGCAAAAATGAATTCTGAACATTCTGTGAAATGAACTTTTTTGCACTATTTGTGGCATGATTTGATTCGCGTTTTTATTTTATTTTCGCAGTGAAAATAAACTGTATTTATTCTTTTCAAATTCGTTTTGCTGATTTTTAAGAAAAGCTTATTTTTGAAGGTTACTGTATTTATAAATACGCGTTTATTTAGTTTAGCGGTGAGTTACTTCAGGTTTGTATTAATTATGCCTGGTTTTGTGTAAAGAGGAAGAAAGAAAACAGTTTTTACGGTTTTACTTTAATAAATTCAATCGCTGCTCAAAAGCCCGGTTCCTATAAAAATAAAACTAGTCGGTTTAATTACGGATAGTATAACATCCTACTAGGCGTTAGTCTAATGCGTGTCTATAATAATCGTGGCGTTAAATCAATCAGAACCAAGTTTTGGTAGTTAAGTAAACGCCACGCTTATCATAGACTTAAGACTAACGCCCAGTAAGATATCCTACTGTCCGTAAGTAAAATGACTCGTTTAACTTTTATAGTGACTGGGCATAAATCGCTCGTTAATAAACGATTCGTATCTGTTATACTATGACGTGTCGTCGTTTATACGAACCGGGTCTAAGACAGAAGTTGGCTGTGTTGTTACACTCCTGTGCTTGGGTGATCATTGCACCTGATCTTCGTTCGTTAAGCAAACGATTCGTATCTGGTATACGCTGACGTTCCGTCGTTTATAGGAACCAGGCCCATATCGTTATTTCGGGTAGTATTTACTAATATTTTCCTTCCTGAAAAAATATTTTACATATAAAAATATCAGCGCTATTATCAAAGGAATTGGAAATATTACAGCAAATATGAAAGTATTAATATTAAAATAGTGTAATCGTATGTTCGTGTACAGAAGGTAATTACTCTTGTGGCCTTAGCCTGGTTTAGACCTACCCTCGACATGCTTGCAAAAATTTACATTGTTATTGAAGAATAACGTACAGCTATGCATTTTTATAAACAGCAATCAGTTGAAAATCAATGGTGGACTGGTTTCGTTTGCGGAAACATTTCTACTGTTAGCTTTTTTGAACTATATTTCTTGTCAACGCCTTTTTCTAACAACCCTAAAATAAAAATATGTTTATTGTCATAAACATGTTACAAAATTAATATTACATGTAAAAACTGTTCGACAAAAGGAAATGGATCAGCATTCGCTGCCTGGCCGATCAGTGCCAGGCAAAGCTGTTTTTCAGCCACTGAACCCCTAAGATAGTAGGCGGGAGCTGTATCGATAGAGAGCTTAACATAGTGGACAAAAATGAAAATTAAAAATACAAATTTGTTTTTATCTTTACCTTACAAACTAATAATCGTTAACATAACATAAAATATTACGATTTTACAGTTTATTTGTAGGTATACCTACTAAAACTAAATAGGTTTTTCAATTTCAACATTTTTCTCCGTTTACTAGGCATCAAATATAGCTGTCTAGTACAGTCACTTTGACGGAATTTAGCTTTGATTTTGTATGTGAAACGCTTAGATTATAGAATAAAAGGCAGGTGGAGTGTTCCTAAGACTCGAGTGACGCGAAAATCAAATACAAACTTCAAAAGCAAATACAAAAAAGTTCGACTAGTTTGACACAACATGTCACGAGCGCTTCGTAATTTTCAAATTTTACTCACATAGATGCACGTGTACGTACGAAAAGTGAGCGTCACTCGAGTCTTCGGAACACTTCATCTGCCTTTTATTCTCTAATCTGTATTGTTGATAGAAGCTTATAATTATACTATGTAGTGATAGTGAACTTAGGTATTAATTCATTACTTACACGTTTTCGCATTATTTGTAAAATTATTGAGTACGTTTTAACGCATTTAAAATATTTTAAAAATCAATTAGGTAGAAGATCCCCTGTTCGTTTATAAGATCTATATGTTTCGTTTGTGTGACAATAAAATGACTATAACATCGTATTGACACATGACACAAATCAAAAATTCTGTAGAACAAAATAAAAAAGTATGATACATTTTTATTTTCTCTTTTCATACCTCAAACTTGACAAAAAATTGAAGTTCACGTATCATTACTGAAATAATTTTGTGAAATGTTAAATTAATGACAATTAATGGCATGGTTGCCTACAAGCAACCTGCTATTATCTGTGTTTGAGAGGCATTGTATAGAAATGAAGTAAACAGCCCTTTTGGCGGTCTCGCTGTATTGTTTAGCTTACTGAGGTTATTTGTATATAAAATATTAAATCATGTTAAAAATGTTATTCTTTTAAATTAAAACGTTTTAATACATTGATAGTCATTATAAATATCAAATGATTAAATGATCATTTAGCAGAAATAAAGAAATCCTACTAATATTATAAATGCGTAAGTTTGTGAGGATGTATGTATGTATGTTTGTTACTCTTTAACGCAAATCTACTGAACCGATTATGATGAAACTTGCTATACATATTATAAAGGGTTCAGATAACATATAAGCTACTTTCAATCCTGGAGTTGCCACGGGGTCAGAAGTTACGCGGGTGAAACCGCGGTCACACTACTGGTCTCTTATAAATCACAGTGAAACACTCGGTTGCTTACAAAGCAACCAGCTATTATCTTTATTTCAATCGCATTGTTTTCAAACAAAGCAAACAAACCGTTTGGCTGTCACCGCTATTGTTTATCTCACCGAGGCTACATTTAAGCATTACTTTCTGTAATGTTATCCTTTTAAATCATTGACCGAGCGAAGCGAAGTCTAACACCGGTATTCTAATACGTTCCTCGAGCTTTCCTCGACTTCACTCAACCTCTGTCAACGAAAATTTATATTCCGAGTCGGAAAAAATCTCTACTAACTCACGCCAACTCACGTTTAATATTTTTCGGAGTAGATAATTTAACACTTCAATCCGTTACTTCGATCTATTTATTAATAAAATATTGTATTTTTATATTATTTCAGTCATGAATTTTCGATTGAAATTTGTCATACGTCATTTTTGACGTAACTTGAGTGGAAGTAAAATTAAGGTACCTTCTTAGAATACGGGTGTTTGAATCTAGATGGCCCGGAAAGTATATGCATGTATTTAAGTGCAAATGATTGTCCGACGATCGAATCCGTCGGTTGTTGAGGTATAGTTTAGACAAAAGAAAATCGTAAGTTCGTAGGTAAGCAAAATCGTATTATAAAAATAGAGGCGTCAAAGAGGCGACTTTAATACAAAATAATGTAATATATTTAAGTGTGGTTTCAAATGAAAAATTTTGATTTATACATTATAACGCGAAGTCTAGCTTAAAGCAAGCCACTACTATCGAGGAGCTACTTGTGTTGGGTTCTTCAAATAAACTTTGCTTTCATTGTTTACGTGAATTAAATACTTTTTACAGTATTTCCGCTATTTATTTTAAAACTGTATTTAATTACAACCGGTTTCGAGAATTCATCATCGGGTAGTAAACGAATCTTAAAAAATAACAAAAAATGTGGGTAGAAGTTTCGATGTCACAGTATAAATACGTCACGAAAGTAACAGATTAAACAATGAAAACATTGTTTACATTGGCACTCGCTCAAATAATAAGCCAACATATAACAAGAAAACCAGTGGAGAAAAAAATATATTTGCGCACTTGTAATTTTATTTGTACGTTTCAGTTATTTCTGTATTGTACGCTGGAATAATTAGGTAGAAACAAGTACAATTAATCGGCCGGTTGCCTACAAAGCATTCTGTTAGTTGCATTGTTGTGTTTTCCGTCAAACGGCAAACATTCCCTTTGCTGTCTCTATTGTTGAACTCAGATTTTGTAGACTGGCTTTATTATTGTTTAATAAAGTGTGTTTATATTAATTAAATTAATTTAATTAAACTGAGTTTTGCATCGTTCATTATTGTTATATATGTACTACATTTTTTAAGCGTGTGGTTGCTTATAGATTACGTGACATTTTGGAGTGAATAAATATTTCTTATTTACAACAGTATTTTAAGAAATTACCTTAATTTTACTTCCACTCAGGTAACGTCATATAAGTATGATAAACTTCAACCAAAAATTCGTGATCGAAGTAACATAAAAATATAATATTTTAATAAATAAATCGAAATAACGGATGGAGGTGTTCTTCTCCGAAATTTTCTTAACGTGAGTGGACGTGAGTTAGTAGAGCTTTTTTCGACTCAGAATGTAAATTTTCGTTGACAGAGGTTAACTGAAGTCGAGAAATACTCGAGATACGTATTAGAATACATTTTCTTCGTCCAGCTAAGTTTCAAATCCCTTCTCTGTTATAGTAGGTGTAATAGTTGGTTAGGGGCCGTCCATTAGTCAGATGACGTTTTTTAGCTTTTTCATCCTCCCTCACCCTTGGTGATACATGGTGAAGTTTAAGACTACCCCCCACCCTCCTACCAATATCACGTGTATTTTTTAGTACTTACACAATTTCGTAACTATTTTTGAATATATATTTATAAAATACAGCTTTCGTTTTATAAACTAGTTTTATTATAGAAAATTAAAGACTACAATAATTATTATATTATATATAAGGTTTATACTACATAATTCCGTACACTTTGTATCACTATCCTATCTGTTTACTTATCTTTTTTCCTATATCCACGGTTGCCTGGAAGAAATCGCTACATAGCGATAAGGCCGCCAATTGTACAAACTTTTTCTATAATGTATTGTTTAGTATATTGTTTAGTAAGTGTACAATAAAGTGTTTTTTGTTTGTTTGTTTGTTTATTATTATATTGTTAAGTATCCCGAAAAAAAATACACGTTATATATTATTACAACCCCTCTATGATACTTCGTGATTTCATATATACCCCCCCCCC
>LQNK01000275.1:284737-320382 GCA_001586405.1 Phoebis sennae | reverse complement strand
ATAGCAAGCCCAATTTTTGTGCTTGTTCATGACGTGAAAAGCAATAGGAACCGGTCGTATAAGACATCGGTCCAAGGGAACAGTGCGACTGTGTTATTGCAAGCTAACGTATTTTCTTTGTTTGACCGTGACGTAGCAAACCAATAGGTCGTATTATGTGAAATAGGTCTAGAGAAACAGTGCGACTGTGCATTTTTTGTACGTGATCATGACCTGTACAGGAATGAGTTTTTGGTAACCATATAATACAAGAATTTTCGGAAAAGTTGTCTGTTTTTCGCAAGTTGAAAATGCTGTTTTAATAAATTTTATACATCGATTATTTACGTATTTACTTTTCCTTTACAAAGATAAAAAGTTAAAAAATAAAGTTGTGTTACTTTTGAACAATGTATCAGCTGTTACGGCGACGTATCACCGAGAGCTATGTATCATAGATGCACTGTACAATACCAGTCAAGGTCTTTCTTGCTGTGATATCTTTTCAGGACGATAACGCTGACGTAATAAGAAACATTTTTCTACTTGAGTACGATATTTGTGATTTCATATAATTGAGTTGAATGCGAAAAATAAACAGTGAAATTAAATGTGATTTTAATGTAGTTGAATGATAATAATTTTATGGCAATGCAAAGGAATTCCATACTATTAATGTGAATTTTTATTTTTATGTTTGAAGACAAAGAAATTTTACGTTGTTATTTATCGTTGTTAATAGATCTATTATAAGTATTTTGCTCTATGGCCTATACATATTAAGGATTTATTTTGAAGCTTTCCAATAACTTAAAATACATAATGTTTTAAAAAAATACGATTTCGTCTAAAGTCTAAAAAAATATAGTATCAAAAATCGATCATGTTGTAGATTATATTACTAGAGTACTTCTTTTTAATAGTGCCAAAATTTTAACCAACTATTTAAAACTCGACGCTCGTTTCCAACTTTTAATTCAAATTTCGTACGTCCATAAAACATTTCAAGTTCCATAAATTTACATACAGAATACAATAAATATACATTTGTATGTTCAATCCTTATCGACATGATAAACTTTTGATTGTCAAAATTTCGCTTAACTCCGAATTATTTAATTTTTAACTCTATGGTGTACAACACAGGGTGTTAAATAAAGTGATTAAGGGTATTGCGTGTAAAAGTTAATTCGTCCAATTTTAGTCCTGCGGCGCTGGTGACATTGGAACTGTGACCTAAAAAATTTAACTACACTCACCTTGAATTCGCGAAACTGCTAGCGGGTCCAGATCGATTCGGTTTAGAATAAGACTAGCTGTGCTCCGTGTGGTTTATGCTAGGATAGGCATTTGCTGTTTCGCCTGACGGAAAGTGAATTGTAGGGTTGATATGTTTGCCTAGTAAAAGCCAATTTACATGTGCTGTTAAGAAAGAAAGAAAGTTTATTGCATACACATGTACATAGCTTTTTTGACATTCACTCAATGAAAATAGAATGAGAGAAACAAAAAAAGCAATGCATGGTAATAATAATATAACAATTTAAAATAGTAACTTTTAACAGCATTGGAAACAAGTACTCGGCATTTGCTATACCAACATAAGGCAGATGCAGCGCCGGTTTTTATTGACCACCCCCTATCCTACCTTCTACTTTTATGAATCTGACTGTTATAGCCAAATTCTTCATGAATCTGTTGTTATAATTTATTTTGATAAGCAACTTAAGTAATTTATATCAAAAGTGTGTATTAAAGTTTTTATAACATAATTATGTTTATATAAAATAAGTACTTACTGAGTTACGCTGCGCTGTAATATGTATCTGCTTGGTAAACCTTATTAAATTAAATAAAAATAAATATAGCCTGTAGTTTCGATTAGCGCGTTCAAACAGCCTGAGCCTATTATATTAGTATAGATTAGAATTTCGGTTTCAACTTGAATAAAGGTTCTTTAGATTTTAGTTAACTAGGTGTACTCACGAGTTTACTTGGGTTAATTTTTTGTATTAAATTGTCTTTGTTTTATATGCATAGTCTTGTTTAGAATCGTGTTTAAATGTTTCGTATATTTTTAAATCTGAGAGTTTGTATTGACGTATGTTTGTTGATGTTGCAGTATAACGAAGAATGTTTTTCTTTGTTAAGGCCTTAGACTAGATTTAGGCCTTAGCCTTTATTTATTGTATTTATTTTTTTATTAATAAAAATAACTATAATTCTCTATACTAATAATTTGTTTGTTTGTATTGAATAGGCTCCGAAACTACAGGATCAAATTGGATGAAATTTTGTACAGAGATTTTTTGAAAGCCCAGTATTGACATAGAATAGTTTTTATCCCGGAAATCCTACGGGGGTGAAACCGCGGAGCTCAGCTAGTTAATAATATGAGATTTGCATCAACAGTAAATATGAAGTGTTTTCAAAGATACTAAGTACTTTACATTGATACACGAAGTATTAAATGTATAAAGTACATTTATTTCGGTAAAAATGTCTTTCCAAATTTCGTGTAAGCCTGCTTATCCTAACGGAGACAAGTCGGATTTAGTGAGGACGATAATTTTAAAGCCTTGTTGGTACACTGCTCACTTAATGTAAAGCCTTTTTAAGTCGTATAGTACAGTAGGAGCAATGTACTGAAAAATTGCCAGAATTACGTACTAATTATGTAGTACAGGATGTATTAATTTTATTACTTTAAGTAGTATACGAGAATGTTTTATTTTTGTCAAATAAAAGGTTTAAATCGAGTCATGCATATTTTAACTCTTTAAACAAGAAATACAATAAAACCGATAGAATGGATGGTTAGGTTTAGTATTGCTTGGAGAAAATGTTCCTTGATGAATTAATTGATTGCCTAAGGGATGCACTTAGCTAGGATTAATTACTTCAACCGCTAATGGAGTTTAATGGCGAGTGAGAGGTGTTATTGAACAATGTTTAATTTTCAAGTAAATAATGACATTGTTGGTTTTAACTGTAGCGATTGTATGCGGTTAACATTATGATTCTTTGGAGTCCCGTAACAAAAATGTGTCTCTTTGTTTTAATATTTTTCTTAATAGTGTTAATTGATCCTAAGAAACTTATGGCGCGTTTTCTATGTTTGCCTATACTAATATTATATAGAGGAAAACTTTCTTTGGTTGGTTGTAATGGATACGATCAAAAACAACTGAATCGTTTTTAAAAATTGACCATCGAAAGCTACATTATCCACGAGTAACATAGGCTTTATATAACATTATGCTATGGGAGCGAAGCCGCGCGGATCGGCTAGTGTATAATAATTTATATCCATCCAACGATAATTTGACTATCAATAAATATTGAAATAAATCAAACTTCGGTAAAACATGAAAATAGTTTACAAATACGAGATCGCATTCAGAGTGAACTACTAGTACATTACCAGTATAATCCGTCCACTTAACACATCCTGTATAAACTCCAAAGTAACTAACGCAAATGAATTATTATCAAGCGTTTACGTAAGAAGTTCCAAGGTCACTGTAGGGGAGAACTGTTACATTTTACCGGATTTCAATGGAATTATATCTGGTTATAAGCAAATACAATTAATATAATCAGCTTGATTTTCAAGTTTATTTATGTGAATTGATAATACGTTTTATTATAAAAATCATAGACGTACTGAATTGAATATTGAACGAAGTATAAGTATTATATTTTTGACATCTATTTAATGTTCTTTAAAGTTGTAAAAATGTTTACTTTTTATACATATATAACGAGCCCCGGCTTCGCATGGGTACAATGCTGAATACTAAATACACTACAGAAAAATTGTGGAACTTGTTTATAAAAAATAGTATTTTTTTGATAAATCTCGTAGGGTTCAGCCTGCGTTTGCAATGTAAGCGGAAAAAAAAATAACGACATCACAATAAAAACCTCAAAATAACAGTGTTTTAATGGATTTTAATGCAAGTACTTAATTTTGTATCGAAATTGTTTCTGTAATATGCGTGAAGATCCGAAATCAGATTGCGACTTCAATAAACGGACCGAAAAAACAGCGGTTTTAGTAAAAAATGTGTTTCATTAGTTCCCATATAAATTTATTTACGGTAAATGTATATGTAAGAATAAATATTTATTTGCTAGAATAGTGGTATACAAATTGTTAAATTGAAAAATGCTCTACGAAGATTTCCATGTTTTACTAATCATTTTACATATTTACTAGTTATTATTAAAAACATGATTCTAGATTCTTAGAATAATAACTTTTGTACACGAATTTTATCTCAAAACTATAAAACTTACCCAAATACATAAAAAAATATCCAATACAGAGAAACTGCGGCCCTCGGGAATCGCTTATTCTGAAAAACGTTCACGAGCGAGTCCGGGTTTAATGATATACACTGTTATGATATCGTAAAGTGATATTCTTTGATAGTTATACTTGTATATAGAAGTAATTTAAAAATCTCCTATACAAATGGTTACTTATAAAATGTTTTATCAACGTACAATTTTTTTAATAATGTTTAATTACACATGTTTATAAAAATTGCTAAAAAAAGCTTGGATCTTCCGTTAATTCAAATGATTGTTAAAAATACCACATTGTATGAAAACTTTTTATATATATGTAGAGACAGCCTTCCGAATCGGTGGTAAATAAAAAAAAATATTATGTAAATGTATATGACGTTCTAAAAGCGCCTCGAAAGAAGCCAATTTGGAAAATAAACCTTTTTGACTTTTTGACTTTTGACTTTTAAAAACATTAATTAGGTAATTTTTAATTTTAATGAATGAATGAACATGAAACATGTCATAAGCACTCAAGAGCATTTTTAACTCAGTGTATATCAGCCTCTAGGTGACATGGTGCGTGGTGTCTTCTCTTTATGTTATAATAATATGAAGAGCTATCCCTTAAATAAATATTATTTTTCAAATAAAATGTAGCCTGTATTGCACATTATATTGGTCTATCAACGTATAAAATTTTATTAAAGTCTGCTCAGTGGTTATGATGTCTATACATAATGCATACTAATTACTCTTTTTGAAAAATATTCAATGGATGTTTAGGTTTCTGTTTTGATTATATGTATAGATAATTTCATAACTCAAAAGTTATGTTTTAATCGATATTCCTTAATTTTAGCACTTATTACATTTAAACTACAAAAGTGACATTCAAGTACATAAAAATATTGAACATTGTATTGGTAATCGCTCATTCTGAAAAACATTTACGATCAAACTCAAAGTTAATGATATACACTGTTATCGTAGTCATATACTTTGATAGTTATTGTTGAATTTGAGGTCAAGGTAGGAGCAGTAATTCAAATTCAAATTCAAATATTTGATAACGTCCGTAACTCTGTCTATTTACGGCCGTTCTCAATAATGTATCAAAGGTTATGAATAGATTGTTATGTCAGACTATATGACAATAGATAGACAAAAGTCATCAAATGTATCCGTCGTTAGGATATTGAAATCAAAGTAAGTGCAAATAGATAGATATGTCTGACTTTAGTAAGCAAATCAAGGGATAGATAGAATATTGAAAGCGGCCCTTAGAAACTATTAGGCTCGGATCCTACAAACGGAACGTCATAGTAACACAAACGAATCGTTTTCATTAACAGTTCTAATCAACCAATCAGAATCAAGTTTTGGTAGTTATGTTAACGCCACGTTTACTATAGACAGCTTTAGACTTACGCCTAGTAAGATATTGTACTGTTCGTAAGTCAAACGACTCGTTTCATTTTTATTAATTTATTGTGAAATATTATTATTTAATAATAATAGATTCGTTGATTATACTATATAAATAACTTACAAATTAATTACACACAAATATGTAATGTTCTAAAATATTAATCTAAGTTTCATAAAACCGTCTAAAACTATATTATAAGCATGTACTTATAAAAGTTACATTGCATAAAAAGTATGCAATATAGCAAGAAATATACGCAAATAGATAATAAATGGTTTATAACCTTTCGTTTTACTGGAAAGTCACAAATGGTTTACTCTGATAAATATTTACGTGCTAAGACCGAGTTATCTAACGATGTACATTATAGACTGGTATATAGGGCGGTCATATTACCATTTCGTCCTATTGTCGAATTTGAGGTTACAGTAGTTTTAGTAATTCAAATTTCATATTTTTTATAATGGTTCTCGATACATAAAACTTTCTTTAAAAACGCTGAAATGCAAGTGTATATACAAATAAAAGGTTAATTAATAAGTTATTTAACATATTAGAAATATATGATGTTAAAACAATATAATTGAATATTATAAAGAGAAAACATACGCTTTTTTGTATAAACATACAAAAAAGCGTATTATGTGAAAACATTACGTTTGTAATGAAATAAACTTTGTTTGTAATGAATAAGTTCAAAAATTACTGGACCAATTTCACTAGAAAGCCGCATTTACACTGAGTGACAGGCTATTTATTTATTTATTTCTTTATAATTTGTTGTAACAGAAGCATATTTTGTAAAAGGAGTAGAGCGTCCTAATAAAAGCGAACACTACATGCAAAAAATGACTACACTTATTTATTGTTATTTAAAATTATGCTACGTGAGCGAAGCCGCGCGTAACATCTAGTGACATACACTCGTATTGACAAACAATACTATGAGTTCTCACAATGCACAGGGCGCTATAATCCTATTCAAAGACGATACCTGAGTGGCGGTTTGTACCTTTTTCAATATTCTATCTATCCCTTGTTTTGCTTACTAAAGTCAGGCAAATTTATCTATTTGCACTTACTTTGATTTCAATATGCTGTCGACGGATAGCCTTTGTTATGACTTTTGACAATCAAATGTCATACAATCTTAGATTACTATCTATTCATGATCTTTGATACAGTATAGAAAACGGCCGTAAGTCTTTTTTGAATTATAGACTAGTCATTTGGAACGCATTGAGAAATGTCTTACTTCGCATATTTTACTTTACTAAGTATCATTTGTGAAAACGGATTATAGTCTAAAAGAGTTTCACCCAAATACATAAAGAAGTATCAAATATATAAGTTAATGATATACTGGTATCATAAAGACCTATTCTTTGATGGTTATTGAGTTTGGGGTCACGGCTTGTTTAATCGAAATCCGGTCTAAATATTGTAGGTTTATGTTAAGGTATTAGGGTAAGAATTCCAAACTAATATCATATCAATATATTTATTTGCAAATAAACATAAGATAAATACAGGTGTCATTGATTATATAATGTCGACACATATAAATTCACATACATACACAACTCTACAAATATATTATGTTAAAATGAAATAAATTAAAAATTCGTTGGGATCTGGATGTATAGTATTATTTTTATGAATCACATATTGTTTAATTAAGTTAATTAATGCCCAGTTCCTATAAAAATAAAACCAGTCGTTTTACTTACGGACAGTACAATATGCTACTAGACGTAAGTCAAAAGCGTTTCTATAATGGACGTGACGTTAACATAACTACCACAACTTGGTTCTGATTGGTTGATTAGAACCGCCCGTTATGAAAACCATGCGTTTCTGTTGTACTACGACGGTCCGTCTTTTATAGGAAACGGCCTTAAGTTAAGTCCGAGAGGAGGAGACTATAGTACAGGGTCTACCTAGTTTAGACTCCTGTCTCCCACTCTTATGCTACTAAGTAGCATTTTAAGTTTTAAATTTGTATTTGAGAGAAATAATTTTTTTTTTCATTTTTAAATATATAATATCTACGGAATCCCTGCTATGAATACACTCCAGCACGGAGATTGTAGGTACATTTTGTCGCGTGTCCGGTACCGTTACACAAATCCGTTTAAAATCGGATCATTACGGAATTTGCTTGCTAATCTCTATGCGCATAATTTAGTGTTCCCTTTGTTTCGTAAAGGCCCTTTTACATTGGTATATATGGTTTTCTAAGATTTACGAGCATTTTATCGTTATATGTACTAATTACACAAAATCATTATAACTGTGTTATTCAATATCTATATTATTATCTACATTACTGTACTGTTGACGACCCGGCTGGCGCAGTGGAAACAGCAATGGTCTATTGCGCCGGAAAGTGTGGATTCGATCCCCACGAGTAGAAAATTATGATGTGATGAATATTCAAATTTTTTACTGTCTGGGTGTTCATTTATTTAATATGTATGTATTTACAAAAAAAATATAGTATCCATAGAACAAGCTTTGCTTAGTTTGGAACTAGATGGCGGTGTGTTAAATGTCCAGGAATATTTATTCATTTATTTATTTACTGTAAATTTTCATACTAATTCGTTCAGTAGTTTTTGTGTGAATGAGAAACAAACATAAAAAGAGACATGCATCAATTCTCACAAGTTTTTCGTTTGTTCTAGATAGTTATTTTATTTAACAGAACACTAACATAATATAAACTCGTTGGTAGATAATGTGTGTAATGATTCCCAAAAGATTGAAACTTTCAGTCAGCCCAAATTAAATTAATGTTTATGTTAGGAGACTCGTTCCAGCATAGTATATAATATAATTAAAAATTTAATTTAAACATTGACAAAATTATTGTAGAATATTTTGAAAATTGGATACCTGGATAATTTATTATATTTAATTATATTTGTTATATTTAGGTTATTTATTATTATTATTATATATATTTTTATATTATTCCAAGTAGCTCTAGTAACCTGCCTTTTCTTCTTCGCTCATTACTTTCTGCCCGGTTGCCTGGTAGAGATCACTACTAAGTGATAAGGCCGCCTAATGTACTTTACTGTGTGAACAAACATTCTAGCTCGTAATTATGTAACTATTAGGTTAAAGAGTGAAATAAAATAATAATAAATACCTTCTAAATTATTTTTTTGTGTATTATTGTACAATATTATACAAAAAATTAAAACGAGTTTTAGAAGACGTAAATATACGCCATATGTTTTAAGGAACAATAGTGTAATATTAATAATTATATCTACGGAATATAGTGCAACATTAAGAATCATATTTACTAAATGTAAGTCGTACTTATCATAAAATTACTGTGAAGGTAGATGTAAAAGTAGTGTTGGCAAATGGAATAAAAGATTGGTGTCGCTGTAAAATGGACACGGTATTGTACGTTAGCTTTAGGCTGTTACTATGCTCGAATAATGAACCGAAAGGTATAATACACTAAAACATGAGAAGGGAACAGTTTTATTTAGTGTCTAAAATAGCATCTGGACGTTGGAAAGGAGTATTTGTTATAATAGTAACGTTACGCGTTGCATCGATGAGTGTAAACTTTTCCTTTGTGCAGCACCAGATCTAAATAGATTTCCGTCCCATTGGGCTGCGATAACGCTACAATAGTGCTCCTGTATTTGCATGCATGGCAGAGGCTCTCAAACCGGTATTGTAAAGTTTATAAATATCCTTAAAATAAAAATAGTCCAAAATATACTTCACAGAATTACATAGAGAATTAGTGTAGCCTAAAGAAAGCTTTGTTTAATTTGTGATGATAATGTCGCCGCAATTACATAAAACTAGTGGCTCGCTCTGAGCTAGACCTCACGTCGCGATGAAATAAAAGGTAAAATTGATATATTACATCGCGGGTCATAGGTAAAATTGATATATTACATCGTGAAATAAAATTGATATATTATCGCGGGTCTAGTTCGGAGCGAGCCAATTAAAATAGGGATTTACGAATACGATTCTTCAGTAAATCAATTTGTGCACACAGACTTGCTTCGCTAAAAGCAGTGAAATTGATTCATATTTGATACTAGTACTAACTTCGCTGACACGATCATTTCAAAACATGACGTCTAAGTTTGTTAAAGATAACTTATATTGGAAGTGCATCGTGATCTGGATAAGATTGGACACCCTTGTCACAGATTAGAGAATAAAAGGCAGATGGAGTGTTCCGAAGACTCGAGTGACGCTAATTCGTACGTACACGTGCATTTGTGTGAGTGAAATTTGAAAATTACGAAGTTCTCGTTACGTGTTGTGTCAGTCTAGACGAACATTTTTGTTTTTGCTTTTGAAATTCTTATTTGCTTTTCGACGTCACTAGAGTTTTCGGTACTCCATCTGTCTTTTCTTCTCTAATCTGTGACCCTCGCACTATAGGATGGTACTGTCGCAGTTCGATTAGAATAGTGACTGCAGTAGACATTTACGAGATTATATCATATAAATTTAAACAGATTAAAATAGAGCAAAGATAGCACACTCACCAGAAATTTCAGTTCAACTGTTCTTATCGCTAACTGCATTCGTCTATTCTGCCAAAAATGCTTTCTTTGGCCCGCCTATTTTACACCTTCGTCTCATAAAATTCCTTAGTACTTATACGTTTTTCATCTGTTACAGGTTTTACAGATGTTCATAGGTGATAATAAAAGCCTATAAATATTTTAATATATAATGTCATAGTCAAAGTCAAAGTCAAAACGTTTATTTTCCAAATTGGCTTCTTTCGAGGCGCTTTTAGAACGTCATATACATTTACATAATAAAATATATTTTTTATATTTACCACCGATTCGGAAGGCTGTCCCTACCAAGAAGAACCGGCAAGAAACTCGAGTAGTTAGTTGTTCTTTTCAAAAAGTTTGATACAATATGGTATTGTTTACAATCATTTGAATTAACGAAAGATCCAAGCAATATTACATACAACTGATTTAAATGTAACTTTTGATCAAACCAGTGCTTGTACTAGTTGCTATCGCCAACTGCATTCATCTATCTGCCAAAAATGCTTTCTTTCCTTGGAGCGCCTATGTTACACTTTTACTCATAAAATAAGAATTCTAAGGATATTACTCATACGTCTTTCATCTGGCACACTACCAACCATAGCGTTACAGGTGTTCATGGGCGATAAAAGCCTTTAAATATTTAAATACATAAACATTACATTCAAGTGATTTAAAAACTTCAAACCTCAAAGCAAAAGCCAAGATACTTTCGACCCATTATCAGTTTAAATGCATTTTATTGGATAACCGTTTTATTCCCGGATGATTCTTTGATAAAACAGCAGTTAACCCTTCGAAACGAAAATAAATAAAAGGTAATTATGCGGCTGACTCCGTTCTAAGGATAGACTTGTTTTACGATTTCGTTTTTACAGTGTACTGTGTTTTCTGGATTTTGCAATGTACTGTTGAAATGGATAGTACTTGTATCTATCGTACAATTTATTTTCGTAACGTTATTTTTTTAGTATTACATTATAATTAAATATCCGCAGCCTTATAAAGGCCTATGTTCCCGTCCCATTCCTCTTTCTTCCTTTTCTACTCCTCTCCCAACTTCCTATCATTAATTCTTTCCTTATTCTCTCTCATCTGCGATACTTCAAGTTGTAGATGTTCATGGGCTGCGGTCAGTCACTTAACATCAGGTGAACCGCATGCTCCACTTGCCTGCTATAACAAAAAAAAGCAAGACTTGTTGTTTAACCACCTTAATAGAGTAACTCTCAAAGTTAAACAAGGATTTAAAAAATATTACTTATAAACCCGTTTCAGCGCGCTGAATTGGGTATCGTAAAATTGAGAGACGTTTAAAAGGTAAGGCTGTTGACGTATAATATATTTTTGTTAAGAAAGGAAAAGTAAATTCCCAATCCACCAATTGCATATTTTGCCATTTTATGACATAAGTCATAAATTTATGATTCAAGTGTGCAATGGCCTTAACGGGTAAATTAATGGCATAACCCAATTAACGTGAAAGCAGCTAACGCATATTTATCTCATTTTATCGGATTATTTACGGCCACGTCATTTAGTAGCTTTTAGCAAATAATTAACGGGTTTATGGGAAAAGTGCGGAATTTAACGGGAATTTTACCACATCCCACTGGACATATCGAGGGTGTAATGTATGATAATGCGATTCCGATATCGTAAAAGGCTTTTATTTTTTACATTATGTTGAAATTTGATACTTAACAACTGATATTTTACTACATAAAATTCGTAGGGAGATAGCTTAGGTCCAGGAGAATGACAAATTATCCGGGAAATCCGACGTGAACGGGCTATATAGGCGGTTCAAACTGCGGTGCACAAATAGTAGTCTATAATCAATATTATTTTGTATTTAATTTTTAAACATTCCATAATCAATTATATATATATTACACCACTGTATATTAACATAACATTTCAGTAACTGTAAACAGATGTTATTAACAATACGTGATATATAAAATTTTCACAATTTAAAAAAATGTTCGACGATAACATTACCTTCCAGAATTGTCCAATAACAAAGAGTTTGTACGTTGTTACGTAAAGGGAACATGACCTAGGGTAACATGTAACATTTGGATTTATGTTCAATGCCCTCTTATGATTGGTCGGATTACATATAATACAAACTTCTATTTGTAATAATACTATGAATGTGAAAGGATATCCAACCTTGTTTACTGCTTGTAATATTTTGCTTGATCTATGTAATTTATGTTAAGGTGACAATCCTAGGAATTTCAGGACACAAAAAAATTGTCGATTAAAATTATCGACGTATTATTACTCACTGTAAAAACCAAAACCTAGAGTTAAATCATAATGTATAATAAGCCGGGTTTTAAATCCCTTCAAAAGAAACATTTGTAAAAGAAAATTAAAAAAAAAAAACTTTCAAACAGAAAATTTTGGGGGTTTATTTAGATTTAACCCTGCTACTCACCAGTCAGATCTGCAGTTCCATGTCGGGGTATAATAGGCATCAGACAAGTTTTCAGCGTCCCTCAAAGACCTCCCCAAAAATGTTCCTAACTCTCGAAATATTAACTCTGTACCGATCTGTTTCGTGGTACCATTCAGCACATATTTTTCTTTGCAATTTTCCGCTAAGCTCCAACACATTCAATTTGAAAGTTTGGGCATTATATAAACAAGTTTGTTTCACACCTGAAAGTGGGGCGGTATGTTTGAACTTTGGATATTGGGTGATAAATTAAACGGTTTTATTTCGGTTTTTACGCGCTCTTATTGATCTGTATGCTTTTTACTAACCGACTTCCAATAGACGATGCGACGCTTCAATTCGACTGTATTTATGTATTGTTCGCACATAACCTAAATATTAATTTTTGGAGGGGTAAGCTCTCGTTTGAGGATTAAGCATATATCTGGTTTCTTATATGTTGGGGAACTCTCGAAAATTACACACATGTTGTGTAAATTTTTCTTATAAAATCAGCTTCTTGCGTCTGGAAATCGAAATATCGCGAATAATTTTTTGACAAATCTTATTATGTAGAATTTGCGTGATGCGATTAACTCGTCTTTTATTGCAATCGAACGATACAAAAAATTTAACTTTTTTAATCGTATAAAGTGTGAGTCGTATAAAGACAAGATATTATATTTAAAATTAATAAGAAATAATGAGAGAAACATTTAGTTGTCCAGCTTCAAGTTGCATAATCGTTATTTTTCTTGAATGTTTTACTGATTTTTAGCGAGATATACAAATATATTATAGTAGTGTAAAGACAATATTGTACTAGGAATCGAAGTCGGGACCACATATTAAAACGGTTCTGCATTAACAACTAAACCACTGAATCGATCCCATTAAAAATGGTTAAAGCGTACGGCTTAAAGTTAACCGGCTATTTTTAGCCGACCGATGTAGGACCGATTTGGATGAAATTTTGTATAGACATGAAACCCCAGGATAGTTTTTATCCCGAAAATCCTGCGGGAACGGGTTATATACGCGGGTAAATCCTCGGAGCTCAGCTAGTATAAAATATATATTTAAAAAAAAATCAGGTGACTTGCCAAAACTTCGTTTAACTTTAACAAAATCTGCTACTTCTCTTTATCCAAGAGAAGTAGCAGATTTTGTTATATATTATACATAGATTTCATTTACATAATATCATTATCATTATTTATAAGTCACGGAGAAATATATTACAGTTTTCCGAGCATAAGAAAAGAAAATTTTCCTTCAAACATATCAACCCTTTTTCATTAATCATAATAAAACAACTGATTTATTTCTATACCATTTTTTTGTATTTTCTTGGTATTTTTATTATTAGTTGGGTCCCGCGGTTTCGTCCGCATTTTCGTATATATTTGTGGTTTGTAAGATGGACTACATCTTAAAACTGCTGACTATGTCTCGTTCAAACCAATGCTGATTTAAAAAAAAAATAAATATTCAGGCACATTGAACACTGCGTCATCTAATCCCAAACTAAGCAAAGTTTTAGTTACTTTTTTGTAAATACATATATACTATCGATAAATTAACGACCCTTAAAAAATTACAAAAGTATTGTTTGCCCACCCGGGATTTGAACCCAAGACCCTTTTATCAGTCGTCAAATATGCAATCATTAGACAAACGAGCGATCATTCATAAGGAGCGTCTTAGAGTTGAACATTTTGTTCATGTGTTTATTTATTTCTATGGAAACTGCGGTCGAAACAAATTTTAAAATTAACCTAAACGGATTTAGATCGCCATTAATTATTACCCACAACCTTTTGAAAACTTCGCTTCGGTTACACAACAACAATTAACCGATTCAAAAATAGCCGGTTAACTTTAAGCCGTACGCTTTAACCATTTTTAATGGGATCGATTCAGTGGTTTAGTTGTTAATGCAGAACCGTTTTAATATGTGGTCCCGACTTCGATTCTTAGTACAATATTGTCTTTACACTACTATAATATATTTGTATATCTCGCTAAAAATCAGTAAAACATTCAAGAAAAATAACGATTATGCAACTTGAAGCTGGACAACTAAATGTTTCTCTCATTATTTCTTATTAATTTTAGATATATCTTGTCTTTATACGACTCACACTTTATACGATTAAAAAAGTTAAATTTTTTGTATCGTTCGATTGCAATGAAAGACGAGTTAATCGCATCACGCAAATTCTACAAAATAAGATTTGTCAAAAAATTATTCGCGATATTTTGATTTCCAGACGCAAGAAGCTGATTTTATAAGAAAAATTTACACAACATGTGTGTAATTTTCGACCTGTAGTTTCTGCGCCTATTCAACACAAAGAAACAAAAAATTCCTTCGTCTTTTTAATATAAGTATAGATAATTCTTTCAGTTATTTGAACGCTTTCTTTCTTTATTATTATACGTAACATTCTAGATTCAGTTTCCTAATATTACTTTAAATTTCTTGCTATAAAAGCATTTTACGTCGATCTCTATGCAGAGCTGTTGTTTTAAAAGTTTTAAACGCATGAAAATAAAATTTGACCGTAAACGAGAGGAATTCTTTAAACAGAGAAGAATAAAGACTCGGTGTGCGAAAGAATAGGCAAGCATGCGAAATCTGCTTATATTATACTAGCTTTCCGTCCGCGGCTTCGCACGCGTGGGCTACTAATTTCTGTATTTTGTAGAGGCGCACAACAAAAGTTTAAAAAAATTACAGTCGCAGGACCGCTGATATATGCGCATGTCTATAGTTCGTTTTATAATTTTCTATAGAAATAGTTTTTAACGTCATAATCTAAAGGTTAACAGTATAAAAATACATGTCCGTTACTCGATCAAAATCTCACATTGTCACGTGGTATGACATTTTCACGACTTTAGAAGCGTATATCTCAAAAAATATTAATGTTAGCAAAAAACGCATTTACAGACCTCGATATCATTTTTAAAGATCTTCCCAATGAAACCTCACTCAATGATGTATTCGTGAATTTATTTTTTTACCCTCCGTTTACATGTATGGAGAGCCACCCCAAAAACATATTTTTTTAAATAAAATGTAGCCTATAAGTTGCACCTAATATTGGTCTATCAGCATGTGAAATCTTATAAAAATCTGCCCAGTGGTTATTACGTGATTGACGCACATACAAACAGATAAACAGACAAACAGACAAACAGACAAACAGAAAAAAAAATTAACCATGGTTTTGGTATCTATAGAACATACATATTGCATACCAATTATTCTTTTTGAAAAATATTCAATGTACAGAAATGGTTCGGTTACTGTTTTATTATATGTATAGATAACCAAGTGCAAACGACCTTGAAAAGTCAAGTTCAATTATTATCTAACAAAACTTAGAATCCTAACCAATTTTGTATGATGATAGAATAGAAAACACTTTATTGCTCACAGACATATACAGAAGATATGAATAGAACAAAAAATAAATGTAAGTAGGATGATGTAACTGATAAACACCAATGTTAAAGTTATCAAAATAGTTCATTAAAGGTTTTTAATGAGCTATTTTGATACATTGATTGATTTGAACATTAGAAATGTTCGAAATTCACTTTATTACATTTACAACCGGTTTCGAGAAGTCATTGTTAATAATTATAAAAAATATATTACTAGGCCAATTCTTTGACTATTCTTTGTTATAAGTTATTATTATGTTAAATTTATTATTCATTTGATTATTATTTGATATCTATTAACTACCTTTCAGGTTGTATAACACATTGTGATTTTTTTTTCTTTGAAAACAACTTTTTAATGTAAAGTTATACATGTGGTGTTTACCTATAATTGTAGACTTTAGTTAGAAGATACCGTTATGTATAGTATACTGGCTTTTTGTCTTCAATGAATTAAATAAAAAATCTCGTAGACACCGCCATGCTCTCTCATATTTTAGGCCACGCAAACCAATTTATTTTTAAAGCTTGCTAGCAGTTTCTTTCTCAAACGTTTAGCTATTCAACATTGTTCGGTTTTCCTTGAACTACCCGCAAACGAAACAACACCTTAGCCCAAATGAATAGGGTTTATTTTTAAAACACACAACATATTGCCATTAGGTTCCATGTACAGACAGGATAAATATTGGAATAAAGTTAAAAGCAAGCAATAGGAAGGTTTAGAATGTTCAAATTATTGAGATTCTGTTAACTTCCAATTAGGCTCTAATTATTTTTTTAATTAAATAATTTCAATATGTGTAATTAAATAGTGTTTAAATATTCTAAAATGGACATATTTATAATAACAGTATATGTATATGCAATCCATCCAGAAGTAGCATTACACAGTAAAATGTAAAATTAGATTCGGCTTTAAAGGGTTTTTGTTATATTGTTTTATTAATAAACAAATTATTATTAGTACGTAATGATAATTTATATATTACCAATAACATAACATTAATTTTATAACATCGCTTGCACCCGCACTAGGATTTCTGTTGTGGGTAGCAAGATCCTTCCGTTGCAGTTGTTTAAACATATTCGCATCGTCTTATAATAAGTAATTTTATAGTATGAAATTAATTAATTTTTGTGTTAATTAATTTTTATTCTTATTTCACAGTTAAATTTTATGTATTTTTAAGATTTATTTTTAACACTGTTCCTTTGTAGAAAATTATTTGTTTTAGGTTAATCGCCTAATTATATGCTATAAAAAGTATACTATAACCTAATCTAATTGCCTATTTGTATACGAAAATTTACAAAACTCCGTTAAGTAGTTGAAGCGTGATAGACACAAATATACAAACATCTAAACTTAATTTTATTATTATTCGGTTAGGATGTATGCAGTTACATACAAAAAAAGTTTGGCCTCGCGATGTGTTGTCGAACAGACTTTTATCACAAAATTCCTCGAACGAAGGCAATATGCTTTAGTTTGAGGAAAATAATATTTTACCGTTTACATCCGGAAATTGAGAATATATTTTATGAAAGGTTTTTTATATATTATCATTATTAGATTACTGGCTGAGCTCCATCGGTTCACACTCATATATAAAAACTATCCAATGTCATCCCGGGAGTTTCAAAATCTCTTAAAAATTCCATCTAAATCAATCCAGTAGTTTCGGAGCCTATACAATACAAACCGACAAATCTTTCCTCTTTATAATATTACGTATAGATAAACATTTGAAAATAATAAATGTAGTTTAATTAATTTTGCATACGATTTTTGTATGAAATGAAAATATCTTTATTGCATAGACAAAAATAGAAACAAAAGAGAAAAAAAAACAATAAGCGGCCTTATCGCTGTTAAGCAATTTCATCCAGACAACCACTTAAAAGAAAGAAATAATAACAATTTTAAATATGTGTAGAGTAGCTTATTTTTTAAGTAATTTTTATATTACTTACAGTATTCTTTGCATCTGTTTAAGAATCTTCATAGAAATAATAATTTGGAAATTTAAAGGCCTTTTTTACCACCAACTACATTTTCGTCGTATCTCTGACCTTGAAAGAAACGTAAGTCGGCCAAAATAGACTTTATTTTTTGTTATCCTCTCTGACTCCGCTTAATCTGTATTTTATCAGACATCCCCTGCGCACCCCGCCTGTTTTCTGATATTTTATACAGGGTTATTTAAGGGCTTTCAGGGTCAAATGAAACTATGAGGAATAATAAAAAGTACTGTTTGTCCGATTGTGATAATGAAAAGTGTCTTTATGGTTAGATCACGTTATTTCGTCCATCAAAGTCAAAGTCAAAAGGATTATTTTCCAAATTTGCCTTTAATCTGTCTCTGCGAATAAAATTTTATATTTTGTATCAATTTTCTCATATTGCATAATACACAATCCTTACATATTGTAAAATTAGCTGCACCTTGTAACTTCACATAGCCTTTAGTAAGCCATTCTTCAGTCCCCTCCACACATTGGTAGACGCATACGTGCACGTCATCTGACGATGCATGGCGGATGCGACAGCACACGTAAATTAAATACTACTTCTGTTAATGCAAATATATAATACCCTATCTTCACGTCCGCGGACGATATCGATGACCTTCGCCTATACGTCTGCTGATGTGTAGAGGGACCTTTATTAACCAACTTATCAAGTCACTCAAGTATTTTCTAGTATCAAATAAGCCTAAAAAATTGGATACCAAATGCAATTTACGTAGACAATAGGATGAAAGCTAGTAAAAAGTATTTAAGCACGTTCAATACATTCTATTCAATTTCTATTTCAAATTGTGTCTAGTATTTAAAGGATAACTTTTATCAGTAAATTCCTGGGACTGCAATTTTCTCATTGTAAAGGGATTATTCAATTCCGATCGGAATCTGGGTCTCTGTGAAGGTTTAAGTATAAATTATATTAGCTATGACGTTATCGTAGATTTAATTTGAGATTGCTTCTTTGTGATATTTACTTTTTAGAAAAGATGAAGTTTATTTTTGGCGGTATATTTTTAATGGATGTAGACTGGAATACTGCTTTTTTATGTTAGAGTAGGCAAGTGGAGCATGCGGTTCCTGATGTACATGTCTGACCGCAGCCCATGAACATCTGCGTCTCAGATGCTTTGCCGGCTTTAAGGAAGGGGAGGGAAAAGGAGAGGAATAATGATGAGAAGTTGGGAGAGGAGTAGAACATGATGAGAGAGCAATGGAATGGTTATATATGTCTCCGGGCTCCAGCTCATCTATGATACACAGTGCTACTTCACGACGATCTTCTGTTGAGGGGGTGGTAATTTTACCGGTGCGACCTTGGCCCAATCTCCCACTGTTAACACTGTTGGGACATCGTTGCTGGTGTACTCCAACAAGTGTATACCACGTCCAACGTCCACGTTTAACTGCCTCGTTGGTCTAGTGGTTGCATCTTTGACTACAGATCGAGGGGTCCCGGGTTCGATTCCCGGGTGGGGCCAAAAAAAAATGTTATTAGGATTTCTCTGACAAAGAAATCATAATAACAGCCCTGAGTTTGGAAGTTGGCGGTGTTGGAACACCCCCGTGCCTCGGAGAGCACGTAAAGCCGTGCGTCCTGCGCCTGAACTCTCTCCGGTCGTGTCGGTCTGCCGTCCCATCGGGTTATAAGAGTAAAAGGAAAAGAGAGTGCACCTGTGTTCGCGCGTACACTTGTGCACTATAATATCTCCTGCGCAGCTGGCTAGTCTCTGTTGAGATTGGCCACCATGGCCGAAATCGGTCTGGGAGCTATTATTATACCACGTCCACGGGTTAGTAGGACCGTTGCCTAACCATTGTATTGTATCTACGCTACCAGCTGACCCCCACAACTGATGGACAACAAACCATTGTTGAGGAAAAAATATATAAATGATTTTCTTCAATTTTCTTCATTTGTACCCCAGGGTACGGTTGTAGGGTTACGATTTTATTTCTTTACTTACCCCAGTCAATATTAAAAAAAGTTTATTCAGAGCTTTTTGAACAAAGCTGTACGTATAATTCTGTTCACAAAAATATCCGATTCTAACATTCGTATCCAAGAGTATACAACAATTGTCTAGACTAAACCAATTATGAACGGCATTGTGTTCGCAGCCTAACATCTGGAATATTTTATAAACGACTACAGCTGGTTTATTTGCAGGCTTCTAGGCACAGGGTTAGGAATGCGGCACAATAAGGTGATGTTCACACTACCGCGGTATAGAAACGCATGACTTCTAAAAGTTATGTGTTCTCAGCCTAACATCTGGAATAGTTTATTAAAGACTACCGCTGGTTTATTTGCAGGCTTCTAGACTGATGGTTAGGTATGCGGCACAATAAGGCGCTATTCGCATTACCTCGGTATAGAAATGCACGACTACTTCTATGTTCTCAGCCTAACACCTGGAATATATTTAACATAAATATACACTCTTTCTACTTTTTTTACTTCCCAGTTGATACGAAATTTGTGGCAGCCCAGGCTTTTCTCTAACGTGAAAAATCGTGTAACAACTACTTTTAACATTGTGATAATATCGTCTGAACGCAAACTGTTATTTGTTCATTATGTTTATAAATTGAGTGTAACCGCTCGGCCGTAGCTTCTGGCAATGCGACTTGAGGCGTGATCAGCTGTGGCCACTCCGATACTTGCCAGTACATTTGTAGAATTCGCACATCGCACCGCGCCGCAATTCGCATCGCCGGTAGCTGTGGCCACCTTCATACATTGCCTTACATTTGTTTTCATCGCCCATCGCTTGTCTCGCCGCATACCGCGCCGCAATTCGCATCGCCGGTAGCTGTGGCCACCTTCGTGTCCGTTCCTCCAGCGGAAAAGTGTAGAATTTTAAAACTTTTTTTGGCAACTATTTAGTGTGTCGGGTCGTGTAATTGTGTGTGCAATTTTTAAATTTGTGCGTCCGGTAGTTTTGGAGAAAACCGACAAAAACTTAAAAAAAAAATGGTCTTACTGAAAAATTTTTTTTGCACATAATTAGTTTTTTATTTCATACATTGTCTTACATTTGTTTTCATCGGCCATCGCTTGCCTCGCCACATATCGCGCAGTTAGCTGTTGCTAAGCGGTAAAAATTTAAGATGTCGCGATGTCGTGTTGACTTAGCGTCAGTGTGAACGGGGCGTAACAGCCTTTGTATAAGCGATACACTTCGTGCCAATTTATGTAGCAATTTGAAGCTAAAAATATTTTCATACAAATTTCCATAGCGACTTTATTACCCTAATTTTGTGTGAAAGTATTTGGTACTGTTTACAAAAAATTGGAATTATCATGAACTAGCTGATGCGTGTGGCTTTGCTCCCGTACCATAATGTTATGCATACATTGTCTTCCATTCGTTAGTCTATGTTCACTCGTTCGGCGGATAATGTAGCTTTCGAATGGTGTATGAATTTTTAAAATCCAGTAGTTTTTGAGCCTATTCATTACAAACAAACAAAATTTTCCTCTTAAAACTTTTGTTGCGCGCCTCTACAAAATACGTGTGTGTAGTCCCAGCAAGCAAAGCCGCAGGCGGAAAGCTAGTATGTAATATTAGTGTATATTTAAACCTTAATGCACTTAAACGAATAATAAATGTTTGGTTCAAGTTAATTAAAATCGGTTTTATCACAGAGCTCTCCACAAGTGACATTTTAATGAAATTTTAATGGAAGCGTTACCGTTCGTAATTACCATAGTGCCAAAATTATTTTATTATTCCCTCATTATATCGATACGTGTTGGACTTTATCGGTGCGTTGACATTCTGTTATTGTAATCACATACGTTAATGATGTACCAAGGAAAATATAACGTACAATTTAAAATTGTTTCTGAAGTTTTAACAGCCTTCTGTATTTTTATTGACTGAGACATTTTTGATCGCGTCTCCATCGGCGGTCGAATCTAGGACCTCTCAGTAACGTTTGTTATATGAACCGCTGAACCAACGAGGCGGTATATGTTCTGTGAAATTGGAAATAAAATTTGTATGTGACGTTTGAAAAGAGCTTTCAAAAAAGCCAATTTGGGAGAATAGACGAAATGAATTTAAAAGGCTTAAAAATAAATTTAATTTCGGGAAGAATTTATATTTAAGATTTAAAAAATATTAAAAGCTTAATATTCTTACATACAAATGAGTCTTACAAAGGAACGATCTTGTAACATGATCTCTTAATTATTAACGCGACTTGAGGCCGTCCAGACTGAGATGTTACGTAATATAAAGCACAGAATAAAATACTTTTTAAAGGATTTTAAACGCGGTTTATTATACATTATTTTACATTATTATTTAACCCGACGTTTCGAGCACTTTACAGCGAGCGTGGTCACGGGAGACTGAGATGGCAGTTGTCTTCATGAGTGTTTCAAAAATTGTGTGTCTACCTCGATTTATTTCCCCGAAGATGGTATTTGGAAAACTGGTTCGGATTCTTGCAAAATTGACTTACAGTGTCCTCTTGTCTTTTGGTATGCTTGACATGGGGTTTTAAATTTTTTATAAGTGGGTCCCAGGTGTTAGAAATAATGTATAATGAAAATAATGTATAATAAACCGCGTTTAAAATCCTTTAAAAAGTATTTTATTTAAAATGGAAAGTACTCGCGTTAAAACAAATACAAGATTATACTATAAAGCACAGAAGTCAAACTCATACTCTCACATGTGAATGTGTGAAACGTGATATGCATGTACACGCACACAAGTTACTTCTGTTTCTAGTAATAAGAGATTCGTGGTAAATATTTAGTTCTGTTTATAAACGTAAAACAACGAAAATTTATTTAAATTTATTCTGTTTTATTAACAAAGAACATGAGGAAATTCAATCCCGTGCGCAGTATACGTACTTTGTATAAAGTTTATAGAAATAAAAATAACTCTATGACAATATGTCTATTGTCTTTAAATATGTTGTTTTTTTACGTAAATTTGCTAACATATTAATTGAAATCCTTTTTCAGTGATTTATTTTAATTTCACTATAATTTTAATAACATATGCTGACGTTATTACTACATACTGCTATATAGGACCATTTTCGGGGAGGTGTTTGAGGCAAGCTGAAAACCTGTTTGACACCTCTGCTATTTAAAGGTTAATCTATACATATAATAAAACAGTAACCAAACCATTTCTGTACATTGAATATTTTTCAAAAAGAGTAATTGATATGCAATATACATGTTCTATAGATACCAAAACCATGGTTAATTTTTTTTTCTGTTTGTCTGTTTGTCTGTTTATCTGTTTGTCTGTTTGTCTGTTTATCTGTTTGTCTGTTTGTCTGTTTATCTGTTTGTATGTGCGTCAATCACGTAATAACCACTGGGTAGATTTTGATAAAATTTCATATGCTGATAGACCTATATTAGGTGCAACTTATAGGCTACATTCTATTTGAAAAAATATTTTTAGGGGTAGCTTTTCATACATGTAAACGGAGGGTATAAAAATAAATTCGCGCATACATCATTTAATGAGGTGTCATTGGATAGGTCTTTAAAAATAAAATACAGGTTTCTACAAGCGTTTTTTGCTAAAATAAATATTTTTTGAGATATGCGCTTCTGAAGTTGTAGAAATGTTATACCACGTGGGCATGTGAGATTTTGGTTGAATTGCAGACATGTTTTTTTATACTCTTAACGTATAGATTAAGGCGTTAAAACACTCAATAAATTCTCAAACACCTTCAAAAATTAACTAACTCTCAGCCCGCGGCTTCGCTAGCATGGGATACAATTTTCTGTATTTTGAAGAGGCGCGCGCACTGTGAGGTTTTTTCAAACCTATTTCCATAGAAAATCATAAAAAAACTACAGACATGCAAATATATCAGCGATCCTGCGGCCGTAATTTTTTTAAACTTTCGTTGTGCGCCTCTAAAAACTACAGAAATTAGTAGGCCACGCGTGCGAAGCCGCGGGCGGAAAGCTAGTAAGGAAAACTTTAAAGTTACAGATTAGAGAATAAAAGGCAAATGGAGTGTGCCGAAGACTCGAGTGACGCTAACTACTCGTACGTACATGTGTATCTGTGTGAGTGAAATTTGAAAATTATGAAGCCCTCGTGACATGTTATTCAAACTAGACAAAAATTTTTGTATTTGCTTTTGAATTTTGTATTTGCTCGTATTTTCAGCGCACTCCATCTGTCTTTTATTCTCTAATCTGTGTTTATAGTCAACAACGATATTGTAGTATTGGTTCAATTTAAAGTTAAAAGCTACTAATTTTTATTTGCGCAAAAATTTCATAGGAAAAACTCGATATTTAATTTCACATCCGCAAATTTAGTTGGAGTTTTTAGAGACCTTACCAATTATATTGCCATGAACTACAGTTTCAGTTTGTTTCTGGTTTGTAGTTTTGTGCATAAATAAATACAAATACGGGTGAAAGAAAAGCCTTTAATAACAGCTGGGGTTATTCTCGTAAATCGAGAAGAATTTTTAGCTTGGAATATCCGCTGTTCATACAATTTACAAGTCCTAACTAATCTATACAGAGAATTAATATTTGATTGTTTGTTTGCAATAGGTATCGAATCTACTGGACATATTTCAATTTTTCTTTTAGAGTCAAGGAAAGAAAAATTTTCCGCTTTCTAGTCCACTAGTCCAAATAATATTATAGATGCGAAGCTTTGTGAGAATTTATGTTTATACTAATATTAGAAAGAGGAAAACTTTAGGCTCAAAAACTATTAAACCGATTTAAAAAATCTTTCACCATTCAAAGCTACATTATAACATAGGCTATATTGATATAGCATTGTGCTACGGGAGCGAAGCCGCATGGATCAGCTAGTCTATACATATAATAAAACAGTGACCGAACCATTTCTGTACATTGAATATTTTTCAAAAAGAGTAATTGGTATACAATATGTATGTTCTATAGATACCAAATCCATGGTTAATATTTTTTTTCTGTTTGTTTGTTTATCTGTTTATCTGTTTGTATGTGCCTCAATCACGTAATAACCACTGGGCAGATTTTTATAAAATTTCACAAGCTGAGATACCAATATGACGTGCAACTTATAGGCTACATTTTATTAAAAAAAAATATTTTTGGGGTGGCTCTCCATACATGTAAACGGAGGGTAAAGAAATAAATTCGCGAATTCATCATTGAGCGAGGTTTTATTGGAAAGGTCTTTAAAAATGATATCGAGGTTTCTAAATGCGTTTTCTGCTAAAATAAATATGTTTTTGAGATATATACTACTAAAGTCGTGAAAATGACATACCACGTGACAATGTGAGATTTTGGTTGAGTTGCGGAAATTGGTAGCTCACGCGTGCGAAAAGCTAGCATAATATAAAACTACTGAACCGATTATGATGAAACTTGGTTACATATAGGTAAGGGTTCAGAATAACATATAGGCTACTTTTTATCCCTTAGTTGCCACTGGATCTGAAGTTACGCGGGTGAAACCGCGGGACGTAGCTAGAATGATATAATAAAACGCAATATGGGTGTTTTTCATCATAGACCCTGGGCGATTGGCCCAATTGGCCTAAAATTTTGGAAAATTTTATACCAAAGTACATTATTTTGAGATTTCTTCCTTTTTAATTTCATATCCTTTGCTTTGGTGCTTTGTGAATGAAAAAGGACAATATATGGATACAGAAAAGGCGTCTTCGGTCGGGGTATACATATAAATTGAAGAGGATTTTTGATTTGCTTTGGTATATCCGCTGTTATAACAATTTACAAGTCACAACTAATATTTTAGACATTAATAATACAAAAACTTTTATAAAGAGATTTTAAGTAGAAAATAATTTAGATTATCTACAAGGTTTACTATTTATAGATATTTTTCTTAACAATAATTTTTATAACTAGATTTTCATTACTTTGCTAACTTTACCTATAATGCTCAGTTCCTATACAAATAAAACCAGTCGTTCTACTTACGGAGAGTACAATATCCTACTAGACGTAAGTCTTAAGCGTATCGATAATAAACGTAGCGTTAACATAACTACCAAAACTTGTCTCTGATTGTTATCGATTCGTATCCATTATCATACGCGACTTACGTCTAGTGGGTTATTGTATTGCCTGAAAGTAAATGACTCGTTATTTTATAGGAACTGGGCGTTAATAAAACCAACATTATATAACAGTAATATGCGTAAAAACTCATTAAAATAGCCTACAAATAATGGTAATAATGTTCTACGCGAAAGTGGGCATGACGTGATTTTAATAGGACTTTCATGTCTACGGCTCGTGATGAAAACCCATCAGGACAAGGTCAACGTGGCATGCGAATGGACTCACTATTATTATTCTAACTATATGATATGCCCTGACTTTGTATGGGTGTTTCTTGAATTTATATGTAACTTTAAATACATGTGACTTAAATTTACTTATGTATAAAGTTGGTCGTAAGAAGCTAGTCGTAAGAAATGACGATACAATATATAATGCAATTGTTTTTGACTTCCCAAAATAGGCAATTAGACGTATTTTTTAGAGATTAAAGCATTTGCGATTATATGCTGTGATCGTAAATGTTTGAAATGGCGAATTATTTCTGAATTATTCACCTTTTAAATCAAAAAGACTTAATTTCTAAATCTATACTAGTATCATAAAGAGGAAAGATTCGTTTGAATGTTTGTTTTGAATAGGCTCCGAAGCAGGACGATTTGGATGAAATGACATAATGATGGAATGACTAATGGGACGGGATAAATACTCGAGTGAAACCGAGAAGCTCTGCTAGTGTTTAATCTTTAATCTGTGACCTACCCTTTATATGGAGACAAACTTAAATACGTACTTTAAAACTACCAATTCACGTTCAAGCAAACTTAATTACTGAAATATATAGCGAAAATCCAATTAAAAATAAAATATATATTATATTATTGAAATATATTTAAAAATTATGAAAACACCGGATAACAAAACATTACAGGCGCGTGCAACAATTTTCGCTATTACTGAAATTACCCTACTTATATTAAATCTTTTTCAACGTGATTATTTAAAATTTTTTAGAGATGTAATTTATTGTACTTTTTTAATTATGAATTAAATTCTATAATATTCATTATCATAGACCCGTGCATCTACATATTATAGACAATTGTGGTGTAATATCAAGTAGACCACTGCAGATATAAAAGCAGTGTTTTTGGTGACCGCAAACCAATGCAAGAGACTTATAATATTAATCTCTAATCTGTGGGGTAGGTGAAGTTCATACATATCTCAAAATTAAGGTTTAATTTTCTTTGTTTTAATCGAATGAGTATCGTACGCTTCGGATTCGTTTTTTACCAAATTAAACTCATCACAAACGTGAAATTCAACGCAATTACATACACAATGGATAATGTCAAATGAATCTCGTATTGTATCTGTGGTCATATCTTAATATGTTTGTACATGTATTGTCTGCCTCTGACGTGGAGTGTGACAGCAAATTGGGATTTGTATTGCCCATAACTGATAATTGTGAATAGATAGAACAATATCTTTTACCGACTTTGAAAAAGGAGGTTTTGCGATTATGTACTTTTTTGCTCATTAACTAGTTAATAAAGCCTTTATTTCTTTGAGATGTTTGCGAAAGATAATAAATTTAAACGTAATTCGACTAATTTATTTAAATCTTACATATTAAATTGGCTTGTTAAAGTTAAACTACTATATACTATATACATTACAAAATGTTTTCCCTGTGAAAAGACGTTAAAATGTAGTCTATATTTATTTAAATAAAAAATTAAAAGGTTACCATTTTTATTTTGACCGTCACGTTTATTCACAGAATGCATTCATATTGAATTAAAAGTAGCTTTGAAATTTTAATGGCTTATCACGTATTTTGTAAAATTTACTTATTAATAAGCAAATTGTAGTTTCTATGCTCGAGGAGTAAGCAACTAATAAAGTAACTCTATTTTTCTGTTTCACGCTTCGAATACGTTCTGACGCCTAAACCAATGAACCGTTTTTTAGAAATTTAGTATAGGGATAGTCATGACATTGAAAAGGAACATAGGCTTTCCGGAGAAAGGCCTATACACCGAGACCATTTGTGGTGAAAAAACTGTTGAATAGCTCGGAATAGGGGGTGATTTTGGTATCTCAAAACTTTAGTAAAGTAACGTAAATAAAATCGCGTGAAAAGCAAGTTATGAATAAATTAACTATCTGTGCCTCGCGGTTTCACCCGAGTATACTTGTATTCATATAGATAATAATATTGTACGTTTTATGATGGTAAATCTTAAAGTTAATTAACAATATCTAATACATGTATGACTAAATTTTCCACCCTGTTGTCGATGTCCGATGGGCCGGAATCCGATGCGGCCGGTCGGAGATCAACCGTGTGATTGACAGTTTCATAGCTACCTACTGTATTTACTGTATTATATTGTTTTTGCTATACCTAATGAGTATAGCTTATTGTATATAACGATATATATAATCTATATATAACAAAACGTTAATTGGGGAGTATTGAGTGTTTTGAATTTTATAGCAGTTAGATTTTGATGTGGTTTATTTATTTTAAATAATCATGAATTATTGTTATGATTAATATTATAAAAAGCAAGTTGGATATTTTCCCAGATTCGTCACAATTTTTTTGGCAATATAGATAAAATATACAGAATTCCCTAATATTCACTTAGTTTAAGGTATATAAACTAAAAAAAATACTAAATCGAAATAACAGCCACAATGCCATCGATACCTCGCAGGTTAAGAGGTTATCGCATTAGGCGTTACAACCGAGAAGCCTGGGTCTGGTGGAGATGAAAAAAAAGCTCGGTCTTGCATAGATGGCTGATCGCCAACTTGCTTCTAAATAAAAAATTGATCAGGGAAAGTGATTTAAATAAACATGGATCAGGAAAGGGATATAATGCCCTTCTTGCCCCAATATCACGGACGGGACACGGGACTTCACTCATACCAACGACGCAGTTTCTAAACCCACAAGGGCAAATAAACGCAATGGACAAAAACAACTTTTATTTTTCTTTATTTCTCCGTTTCCAGGATAGGGCTGCCTCCTGTACTATATTGTTAAGTAGTGTGCTATATTTTACTCAATTATACTATATGTCAAAGTAATATTGTACGAATAATACTATATTTTCATCGAGAGGTATTTTTTTTCAGTTTTCGAGCATATGGCATATACATATATCGGTAATTTTTTTCCTTCAATTATGTATGCAAGATCCGAGAGTATTTTCGAGATCCGAGATTCCGAATCGCTTTCATAATAACAAGGCTTTGTTTAGTTACATCTAATAACAAAAACACATGAAATCTATACATATAATAAAATCGTAGACTAGCCGTGTCTGTACATTTAATATTTTCAAGAAAAAAATTGTGTTTCGTGTTTCATTTGTGATTCTAAACTCAAAACAATGATTTTTAGAATTTTTGTCTGTTTGTCTGTTTGTCGGACGTTTGTACGCAACTCCGAAACCGCTTAATCGATTTAAATGCGGTTTTCGATTATTTATTACGGCAAGTCCCCCGGAGGTTTTAGTGTTTGTTTCATTCAAATCGGTTAAAAAATTAAAAAAGATATGAGGGTTCAAAGTTATCCATCAGAACACATCATCAATGCGCGTAGGTACATTCAGTTGAACCTTTTTAGTTGTTGTTTGCACAGTACTTTTTAATGATAAATAAAGCCTTCTTTTAATTTCCAAAGTAGATTATGATCATGGCGGCCAATCACAACAAAGACTAACCAACATTCAGAAGTTATTATTTGGGTCCATAAGCAAGAATGCGTTAAATGCGTGCAAACATAAGTCTCTTTCATTCTAGAAGTATACGACAGATATCGAAAATGTAAATATTTTGCAAAAAAAAAATATAAGAGAATTATTAGGATTATACAAGCATGAACAATGACACTTTTGTTATATTTTATTTAGGATATACTTCGGACTTAAAATATAACAGTTATTAGATCGTAAAGATTGGACAGTTCTTCTATACATATATTGAACTTCCCAATAGAACTATATTTAAAAAATAAATAATAACATGATTTTTTTCCTTGAACTATCCAGTGCTATTTTGTTTGCAATGTTTTGAAAATAATACTATTTTAATTATCAAAAAAGGAGTAACCCTACTAGGAAATGTCTGATAATATGAGATTTATTACTTAGTATATATGTCGCAGCAGAAATCTAGCGTTTGCGGGACGAAACACACTAATTTTTAAATGAATATGTAAAGGTTTCTCTGTACGAAGTTACTCGTCAATTATTCTGAATTATTTATTATGCTTAAAATATATTGCGGAACTTTGAGACAGTTCTAGATATTGCTATTGTTAAGTAGCTATCGATTACACCCGTTCACAAACAATATTTGTGTAAACAAAGTATTATGCGAAGTGAGACATTTCTCAATGACGTTGAAGAATGCGAAAAGTCTTCAATTCAAAAACCATAAGACTTAATTTAAACGTCAAATGAGAAACCGTCATTCAAGTATCGTCTTTGAATAGGTTTATGGAACCTCTGCCTTGTGAGAAGTCATAGCATCGTTCGGGAATACTGTGTAAATAGTGTGTGATTAGTGGTAAGCGCGTAAGCTTTAAAGAGTTCTTGGGTTCTATTTCCTATAGAGTAGTCACAAATGTGTCTTAAGGTGGATACAGTTTCATTTAAAAATATATTCAAACCTTGATCATTTCGATCTATCGTCAAACATCAAAACTATCACATTATTTTATAATTTTAGTAGAATTTTGTGTTTACTCTTGTTATTTTGCTCTGTGAGGTTTTTTTCCATTTCCCTCTTTGAAAAACCTAAACAAAGTAAATTTTAGCATGATTAATATAAATGCACTAGCATGTGCATGCAGCTTGCCGCGATCTCATGTAACATTAACAAGCTTGGCATGATGCCTGCTCGCCAGATGTGAGCCTTTTTCATAAAGGTGCGAGCATATTATGCCGTAACGCAGTACTGTTTATATAAATGATGTCCGGTTTCTGAGTAATTTTAACGCTAATACTAGAAAAAACTAGACAACTTTGTTACAAAATTTCAATATATTATAAATACAATGTTATATAATTCATAATTCGTTAAGACTCTAAATGTTAAATCCTGCAGATCTACACTAAACAAGCTTGTGTCGCCTTCGTTCACTTCTACGCCACAGAAAATGTAGTTTATCTATTCGATAACGCTTAACTTTCGGTAACTGATAATTGTGTTTCTGAGCAATGCATCATTGTTAAATTTTGTCTGTAATTTGTCTAACAGTTAACTTTAATGAATACTATTGCAACTTTTACTAAAATATTCCGATACAGGATTAGTCTATTTAAAATCTAGAATAGATAATAGATTATGTGCCATACAAAAACGAAGTTAATATTAATTATTTTTGGGAAAAATATATGCATTGTGTTATTTATCTGTACTGCATTATTTGTATTTTACTTGCGTGATTAAAGAATATATTTTTTAATAAGTAGTACGAAATTTTCTGTATAATCTGCATTCATAACTGCAATACTAGCGTAAAGTTAATCTTGAAACTTCTTTCAACGCCCCTGAATAATGTGTGTGTACCCTAAAACCTTCACGAATACGAGAAGCGCTAGACGGCTGGGCTATCGCGGCCTTTCAAAAGTACGGTCAGCAGCGATAATTATATATTTAATTAGAAAATTCGGTGGCTAATTAAATATAATTAAAAATATAATTAGCTTAGTTGCTAATAAAACTTATTATTTAACTGATAAGGTATCTGCATTATCATTTTTGTTTAATTTCTAGATAAGGATGTGAAACACGATGAATAAATATTTCATTATTTATTTCCTTACATTCGTATTTTTTTATAACATAGAAAAAAATTATAAAATTTATCCACGTATCTAAGGATCTAAAAGTATTAATGTCTACTAGAGGATTCTAGATAGTATGTAATAATATATTATGTATGTGTATAATTTGTTTATAGTACAGGATATTGCTGTTGTAGATGTTCATGGGCTGCGGTCAGTCACTTAACATCAGGTGAACCGCATGCCCCGCTTGCCTGCTATAACAAAAAAAAATTGCTTTGGCACACAAAGTCAACTACTACTTTTTTGTTTTTACGATAACCTTTATGGAGTAAAGAGTTGTTCTATTTTGCTGACGGTACCTATAATTTTATCGCGTCGTACTTGTGAACGCGGCCTTAATGTGTGTCTGGCGCTTTATCTCCGAATAAGTGTCACCATTAAAAACTATATAATTAGAGCGGCCTTTACGAAACTAAATGTGTATAATTTTCTTGGTCGATACAACATGGCTTACTAAAAATTTTGTTATTTACTTCGAAGTGAAGGAAAATAAACAATTTTGAATATTTTATTTATAACTAGCTGCGCCTCAAAGATTCGCTCCCGTGGGAATATCGGGATGATATATAGCCTATAGCCTCCCTCGATAAATGGGCTATCTAACTAAAAAAATGTTTCGAATCGGACCAGTAGTTCGTGAGATTAGCGCGTTCAAACAAACAAACTCTTCACCTTTATAATATTAGTATAGATTCTACTAATATTTTAAAAGCGAATTTTTAAAGATACATAGATCCTGTCACGTATAAACTACTTGATGACCCATATATTAGACCGTCTATGACACATATGTGGGTCACTGCTCACATTACAAGAATTTTACGTAGACATATCAATAACTATATAGGTAAAATAAGAACACGAGTAGTTTTTTTGTTAAATGTATTTTAATAAGTTTCATTAAAACTTGCAAGGCAAAGATTTATTTTGCAGAAACAGTACTGTATGTCAGTCTTCTTTAATTTCGTACGTGCACCATACACTGAAAGTTCCTAAGTCTTTCAGTTTCTTGTAGCAGACAACGCACCTTTTACTATCGACTTGAACGAATGACGAATGGCCCACAATTCAATTCAATCATCACCCACACAAAATATTTTCTTCCACGTCCAAATGGGTTACAGCATTGTTAGTTTCTACGTCTGTGACACACATATGGGTCATTTTGAAAACTGGACTTATATAGTTCCTTCCCCCTTTTTATGCTTTCTACTATTATATTATTATTAGATGGGATGTAGGCAAGGACCTTAGTCCATAAGAACAAAACATTAATTAGACGTGGAACTTAATTTCGAAACCTTGGCGGAACAGTTAACATGTCAAGTACTTTTTAATAAACATGAAAGAATTTAAACGTATGTAAAAATCAACTATTTCAATCGATCACATTCATTAAATTGGAATTTAAAATGAAAGCCATAAATGATAACCTGTAAAGTGCTCTTGCGGTGAAGTTAATATTATAATTATCTATTTGTGGGCTATAGATTGCATATCAATGTATGGAAATAGGTCAATTTAGTATATTAGGTTATGTGGGCGATTACTCTATCAAAAGCTACATACTATGTAATTTTATAATCAGAACTATACTTTGTTTTATATTTGAAATGAATGCATATCTAAATGAAGTTATAATATTGTATGTTTGAATGTTGATATATTTGAATCTTCCAAAGTATCGAATGGACTTTAAATTATTTTTGTTTATGATAGGCAGGTAGGACGAGGTATAGAATAACAATCTAGTATTACCTAGATAACATGAAACCACGGGGTAGAACTATTATATAAAACATTTTTTTATCTATTATATTAGCCTCTAGCACTGTGTTAAAATCAAACAATAGTTGTACGATTTTTGACGTTTGCAAAAGCCTCAGGGCTGTCACAAATTCTGTACACACTGGGAAGTAAAAATCATGGCTTTTAAAAGGGAGAGCGTACGTTCATGTTTCTACTTATAGGAAATAACCTATAGACTGTGGTTACAACCTTCTTTAATTAGTCTCCTATATAGAGAAAAAAGAGATTTTCAAATCGGACGTCTAGTTCCTCATATTAATGCGTTCAAACAGCCAAACTCATATTACTAATATAGATTTGAATTTAATACATAGCTATTAAATTCGAAAGCCACTAAGTAAAAACGTCTTAACTTTCTTGATATAAATGACATGAACGGAAGAAAATTTATTCGCCAATAAATCAAGGAGGATAATTCCAGCTCAAAGTTTTACGTAATCTTTATTTTATGGGTTAGTGTGGAAATAAGTAGGTCCATGAACATACGTAATACTAGAACTATTGTTAGTGCAGCAGAGATCATGTAATACTATTAAATGAATGAATGTATGAATTTTTCTTATTTTTATTTTATTTTATTTTAAATTTTAATCTGTGAAATTAATAATAATTACGTAATAATCAATTTAAATGTATGTATTATTATTTTTTTATGAATGATTTTACTGTGGATCCTGTTGTCTGAAATAAAGTGATTTTACTTTATTTTTATAGTATTTGTAGACCTTACAATTTTTGTGAAAAATATGGTTAACGTCCAATTCCATTCCCAATAGGGAACAAGGGACTATTTTTGTTGAAATCTATACAAATTCGGTGCCTTTATCTATTTTCAATTTAACAAGATTTTGCACTGACTTTGAATAGATTTTAACAAAACAACAAAAATAAAAGTTATTTTCTACTCTTTACAGTGAGGAAGTCTGTTCTATTTTTTGGTAAAAAATTATTGTTATTAATTTTGAAATGCATTTTAAGTAAACTCTTATGCCTAACAAATTTACAGTTGGGGTACCTTAGTACCATTTATGGAGGCAATAACTTGTATCTTTATTTTTGACTGCCTCTTTGGTCGAGTGGTTGCATCTTTGATTACAGATCGAGGGGTCTCGGTTTCGAATCGGTGGGGCCAAAAAAAAATGTTATTGGGATTCTGACAAAGAAATTTCAGTAACAGCCCTGAGTCTGGAAGTAGCACGTAAAGCCTGCCCATCTGTGTTTGCGCACACACTTGTGCGCTATAACATCTCCCGCGCAGTTGGCTGATCTCTGTAGAAATTGGGTGCCGTGACCAAAATTCGGTTAGGAGGATCGAACGTAACTAGTATCTTTACTATTCAATGTTATGTCAAAAATCCTCTTATCGAAACAGTTTCATCTAAAATCTTCCTGAGCGTTTTTCCCTTGAACTGATTGCGTCTCTTTTTCAAGCGAAAATCGACGAAAAATAACTGACAATTTATGCAAGTTCTCTTGAAGGTCCGACGATTAAATTAAACTTGCACAAAACTTAATAAAGGCTCTTTTAGTTATAAATGAAGTTTGTCGCGAAAAATTACATAGAATAGATTAGAGAATAAAAGGCAGATGGAGTGCGCCGAAGACGAGAGTGACGCCGAAAGCAAATACAAAATTCAAAAGCAAATACAAAAAATGTTTGTTTAGGTTTACGAATTTTACTACGTTTCGCATTTTATTTCCCAGT
>LQNK01000275.1:266761-284340 GCA_001586405.1 Phoebis sennae | reverse complement strand
CATTCAGGGTTACGGGTGTAGCCGACGGTAGCCAAAGCCAACGAATCCGCCGCCTACAATAAAACCACAAAGGTTTATCGCAAACTTTGAAAGTCTGCCATACCACGAACTTATAGTTCCTCTGGGCCTTGTAGACCCCACAACGCGCTAAAGCGCTTGGTGCATCTCATGTTCCCCCTTATTATAAGTGGGATACCGAGAGCAGCTGACTTAGCTCAGTCCAGTTCGCTTCACTCAAGATGCTGGCTTGCACCCCAAGCTACTGAGCCCCCCCGCCGCGACAAGGCCTGGAACCCTGGGGGGGGCCCATTTAACTACCTAGTGTGTACAGAATTTGTGACAGCCCTGAAGCTTTTTTGAAAACGTCAAAAATCGTGCAACCGCTGTATGGTTTTTACACTGTGGCTATACCCTATATATGGGGTTCCCAAACTTTTTCAATACGCAACGCACTTCCGTGTGTAGTTATATGTTTAGACGCCCTAATGTCAACGGGGGGTGAGTTATAATTTCACATAGGATTATGGGGATAGATAATCGTCGCATCAATGGGGGGAGAGGAAGCACAGTTTTGGGAACCTCTGCCCTATATGTATCTGATTATGCAATGACAGCGAAGCCGCGCGTAACAGTTAGTTTTAAGATTAACGATAATATAACAATATAAAAGCCAAGCCGATACGTAATAAGTAATAGTATTCTTATCCGCATTACCTTTGTTGTATCTTATTCCTTTACCACGGGTTGCCTGGTAGAGATCGCTATTTAGCGATAAGGCCGCCTATTTTGTACTGTATCTTTTTCCCCATCATGTTGTTAGCTTTAAGCTTTGGTGCGAAATAAATTCATTCATTCATTCGTTCTGTAGTTATTCATGTTACATGAAAGGTCAAACCATATTTCGACACAGGCCAAAATCGATGAAGTTATATGAATGGTGAACTTTTTTATTTCATGGCGAATTCAATTTGTTTATATAAATAATATATTTTGTATTGTTACCTCTTGATGGAACTGCATCTTGATTGATTTGTAAAAAAACACTGCACTAGTACCATAGTTATATATTTTCTAAATATTACTACTTTATTTCTTCATTTATATTTCAGAATACAAAACTTAACTTATAAATGTCAATGTTTGAATGTATAAGTATCATGCCATAATTATTGAAGCGTAGATTATATAACAATTTGTCACAAGCTGCTAGTAAATTAATATAAAACCGTACTAACATTATAAATGCGAAAGTTTGCGTGGATGTATGTATGTTCGTCACCCATTCACGCAAAAACTACTGAACCGATTGTGGTGTTACTTGAAATACATATAGGTAAGGGTTCAGAATAACATATAGGCTACTTTTAATCCCAGAGTTGCCAAGGGATCAGAAGTTAAGGGGGTGAAACCGCGGCTCTTATGTCATAATTAAATTGTAACGTATTTATTTATATATTAAATGATATACCAATAAATATTCTGAGTTAAACACAATTAATTAAATATATTTAAACAAGTAGTATTGGTAATCAGTGGAAATTATATAAGTGCATCTGATAAGCTTTTATACGGAATACTTCATTGAAAAGTTCATTTTAATTACTTTGATGCGGACTTTAAAATTTAAAGATCAACAATTTTCGTTAAAATGTTTTCAATTATTGAAATAATATTATTTGTTTTAATAAACCCGTGTTTTATATTCATTTTACATACACTGGCTAACTCTCAATATGGCAATAACAGTAATTTTTCTCATTTCATGTTTAAACTTATTTTTTTTTGCTTGTTCAAATTTTAGTTTAACTTTAGACTATCCAAAATGGGAAGGAACTGCCTTCCTTAACACAGGTTTACCTAGCTAGGAAGACAGAGCCAAATAAACAAGTGTATCACTGTAAAAGAGAACCAAATAAAGATTTTTTATTTTTTTTTACTACCTGTTCCGTGTGGTTTTTCTCGAGTAGCATAATTTCCACGATTACGGTATTGATCTACACAAAAATATCTTATTTAATCATACTAGTAGTTCCTGAGATAAGTGCGTTCATACAAAAAACAAAGTCTAATTTCGTATAATTTACGATTTTTTTATTATGTCCATAATTGTGAAGCTTGGGTTCTCTATATATACATACATAAAACTCAAAGGTTATCTATCAACGTACAGCCCAAACCGCTGGACAGATAGGACTGAAATTTGGCATGCAGGTAGATGTACACGTAGGCATCCGCTAAGAATAGATTTTGATGAAATCCCACGGGAACGGGGAAATACATACACATGGGTGTATCTGTTTTCCACAGCTAGTTATGAATAAAAATGCTCAAAAATTGCCTCTCATTTACGTTACACGAGCAACGCTGGGGTGAGAAGTTATAAATATTTTCTATTGGACATATTTAATTAATTGAAAAAGTACATATTGACACAATTCACTGAATGTTGAATTCGTGAATGTACCAAGTAATTACTGATATGCACGAATGTATTTAAATAAAATACTACTTTTTTACTTCAGGATAACAAAAAAGTACCCCTTTCAATAACAATTTAGTCTATAACACTAAAAAGTAATTTTAATTTAACTTAAACTACTGTAAATATAATTAAGAATGTGTCCATTAACACTTTTCTTAGTGTCTCTATTAAGGCGAAGACACTTTGTTGTTGCGTTCTTTGTAACTACACTAACTCGAAGGGTTTGTTTCTGTTATGTCTACGAGCTTTATCATTAACATTGTCATAAACCAGTCTTAAATATATAGATTGTATGGTTTAGTACAAACCTTTCACACTAGCTCCAGCCCGTAGCGTCGATCGCCTTAAATTCGGATCTATAGATCAATATAAAAATGTACTATATAACCTATATTTGCTCATCTGCCTAAAACCGTTCAGTGATTGAAGCGTGATTGACACAAAAATTGCATTCACATTTATTATGTTAATAGGATTAATAAGGACAAGATATTAAATAGAATGGGTAGTATATTCAAAGATTATCTTCATCTTTTCACATACAAACTTATAAACTTACCTCCTTGCAATAATAGCGTAAATTGGCATTTTAAAATGCTAACATTTGATTTTCTGTTTGCGAAAGTCCGTGGATTCTAAAAGTCGAGTTTACACAGGTCTTCCAAATAAGTGAACATGTGTGCAAAATGTGAGGACATATGGAAAGTTTGTCTGTGTGAGTTTATAGATGTAGGGTTGCCAACTTCACTTTACATTTCAATGGACAAAAAGAACATTAACATATATAAGAACATCTTGAGACAGAATGAAAACAACTCTTTAGAGTTTTTTTTTAATATACTATTGATCGATTTAATAATGAACTGTATCTTTTAATATTCCAACACATATTTTTAATGCCTCTCGAATCTTCCACTTTAAAGAGCATATATTTTTCATACTGAAACAATAAACATTAAATTTAAATGAACGAGGAGCGCAAACTGTGTAAATCCTTTGATGCTGAAAATAGTATTAATTTTTACTTTATTTTTAAGCTACGAAAAGTACAACGCAGTAAAAAATAGAGTAATAACGGTTTAACTGTATATTTGCAGTGCCGGATCATATCACATACACCAAACTTTATCATTTACGGCCATTTTCAATAATATATCAATGATTATGGATAGATTGGTATGTCAGATTATATGACAATAGATTAAAATGACAAAAGTCATAACAAATTCTATCCGTCGTCAGCATATTGAAATCAAAGTAAGCGCAAAGGGATAGATTTGCCATACTTTAGTATGCAAAACAAGGGATAGATAGAATATTGAAAACAGCCGTTAAGCAACTTTTAATTTCGGAACCCTATACTAAAATTATGGTTCTTAACTCTTTCGCTATGGTTTATAGTGTATGGTTGTTTGTTTTATGGGCCTCAGTTTCAGTCTTTTTTATGGTGTATCTCTCGTACACGAGTTGGCCAGTCACCTGGTGGTGATCAACACCGCCCATAAACGAATCTTCGTAACTCGTGGGCGCCCTAATAATTAGTTAAGATCATTTAACTGTATCTATAAAAATAAATATAAACTTAGTTGAAAATTTAGATTGATTTATTTACTAACAAACAAGGTAGCTTTTTGGCATGATAGGGTGAATGTCACACACACAGGGTTAAAAGAGAAAATGATAACGAACTTGTGTCGTTGTAAAAATTAAAAAAAAAATATATTTAGAGTCGTTATTAAAGTAATCGGTAGTACAACGCACTTCTTTAACGGATAAATTAATTTCCTTGCTTACTACAAAGTAAGAGACAATTACGGTCCTATAATAAATACATATCTGTGTGAGTGGATTCTACAGGGATCGCACACAGATGGGGTTAATTGACAAAATGATAACGAACGTGTTTCCGATGCTATTTGAAAATGTAGAAACGCTTTTAGCCTTTCTCGAGTGAATAATTGAATCTGTTTGAAAAACCTTTAATGTGCACTTTTTTCTTTGTTCGGTTTGATCATTTTATTATGAAACGAAATTAGAATGTAACTTTTTATGGACCAAGCTTTTTTCCAAAAATACACGGTTAGGTTGCTAATTTTTCCTCATTAATGAAATTATATTTAATTGATATATATTTTCCGTGATAAAATATAGCCTATACGGTTTCGGAAAAATCCCTCTAAGTAATAGTAAAAGAAATTTTGAAATTGGTCCCGTACCGTGTTAAACATTATATAATTTTAAGATGCTGTGATTGCTGTTTTGAGCTAAGCTACCACATTTCGATATCTTCGTAGGGGAACGTAAGAGGGGATTTTTACTAGAGTGCTTCAGAAGTTCACATAGGGAGAAACCAGGTACTATACTTTATCCATATATGTACATTTAATATAGAGAGATAGGTACAAGGCAGTCCATTCAAAGTTTATGGGTATAATAAGCTACGTAGCCTCATCATGTCGTCCAATAAAGGATTCCAGTAAAGGATTTCCTTCAAAATATAGAACAAACGCTTTTGCATCAAGCTCGGGTATTTGAAGATATCATTATTTTTTGGCAGAACAACTCATGCATTCTCTTACGTACACTCAAATCCTCAGATTATTTTAATATAACCTCTTCTGCAGGTACGTAACGTCTAAAACTAACGATTTTCATGAGACTATGTAGCCATGTATTCATCAGCCTGGTTTAAAGTTCCATGTTGGGGTTTAATAGGAAAGCCATCATACAAGTTTTAACTGTCTTTTTAACTGTTTTAACTGTTTTTATTATATCGTATTACATACTTTATTGTTTAATGATAATAGGTCATTTCAAATCAAATCAAAGTATTATTTTCAAACAAATAAGAGTATGGCTAGAGATTTAATTTCCAATGCAGACCAATCCGTATGATTATATTGTTTTCATAATTCCCTCTTTGGCAGCCCGCCATGGTACAAACATGCTATGCTTATCTGTAGTCTGGGGTTCCCTACGAAAAAATATTAGTTTAATATTAATTATAAACGTGTGATAAAAAATTTATTATGAGAAACAGGATAATTAATCAAAGATTTTTTATTATTTCACTTTACGTAGGGTAGAAAATTTTATTACGATCTGAAGCGAAAGTACTCACAATACTGTAGTTAGAAAGTACTTCATTCATAATCACTACATAGTATAAAACAAAGTCGCTTTTTCTGTCATGTGTCATGTTGTATGTCCCTATGAACGCTCAAATCTTTAAAACTACGCAACGGATTTTGATGCGGTTTTTTTTAATAGATAGAGTAACTCATGAGGAAGGTTTTTATGTATAATATCATCCATTAAACCCGTGCGAAGCCGGGGCGGGTCGCTAGTATATTATATTACGCGTTAAATATACGTAAATTACAAGATGTGCCCCACGGTTTGGGCTATGCGGTGATAGATCACTATGTCAGCCGGTCAGTGAGTTTTATACATAAATAGGTTAACTACATAAGGTGTAAAAATGATATGCGGGTATTTGAAACTCAAATCAAGCAAAGCATGGGTATAAATAAATATTGAAAACAAAGGTATACTTTAAAATTAACATAAATAACTTTCTAGATACATCTTAATGTAAGAATAATTGGAAATTAATGATATCATGAGTTACATAAAAGGTGTTATCTTCACAATGGCCTTAGCATGCTATGCTCACAAAAAGCTTATGGCGACATAATATATAAAAAGTTGCATCAATAATATGAAGACAGATCACTACACAGTCCCAGATTTTTTTAGTTAATAAATCTCGCTTTCCGCTTACACGTTAGTGAAAAAAGGAGATTATAATTTCTACGTATCGCTAGCCAGACACGTGATTTGAAAATTGAATTTGCCGCCCGAGGCATATCTCGGCTTGCCTTCGCAGACCAGACAGAAAAAGTCGTTTAATACTGCATTCATATAGTGAAATTCAAAATCGTATATTTATCAAGTTGAGTTCTTTTGAAACGTTACAGTCATAATTATATTCGTTATATTAACTTTGTTACCACGAATAAAAAAAATTGCCAAAAAATAGAACCGACTTCCTCACTCTAAAAAGTAGAAAATAACTTTTATTTTATTTTTGTTTTAATCTATAGAAAGTCGGTGCAAAATCTTGTTAATTTGAAAATAGATAAAGGCACCGACTTTGTATAGATTTCAATGGGACCATTCCTATGGGACCACACTGATACTCTTTCAAATGCAAGAAGAATTTTCCAAATCGGTACATAAACGCTGGAGATATGCGGTAACATACATAAAAAAATATTGTCGATTGGTAACCTCCTCCTTTTTTTGAAAGTCGGTTAAAAACAATTTTGTTTTGAAAGCTTGGTACGAATTAAAGTAAAATTGTAATATCCCTGCAACAAAACGTTCCTGCATTAAGACTGTTTTGTAAAAAAAAATACGGCCGAATTGATAACCTCCCATTTTTTTTGAAAGTCGGTTAAAAAGGCGGCGGTCGGCTCCCTGTCAAAGCTAGAAGCTAGCAAGAAGCTATTTATGCGTTACGTGGTACGTTCTAGTGGGTTCTGTATGAGTCGTGCTTGACCGTTTTTTATTTGTTTGCGAATAGATAGCTGCGGGACATACGACCCAGACTCATTTATTGCAAAATTGTTCATTCCCTTGATGTTTGTGGTCCTAGAATGTTTTTATAAGAACACTGCTTAAATATTTCAGTCTTGTTAGGAAACCATGTTATGCTCCTCTACACATCGACAGACGCGGCCGTCTATAATATATATATTATATACTATGTATTGATACTTCTTGATGGAATTGCATATTACTTTTAATTAAAGTCCGTAACTACCTGACGATGTACGAAACTGGTTGTGTTTAACTAAATAGCTATTGTAAAGAGTGCTAAGATGTAATTAAACCTATAAAAATGTGTTTGATTTTAAATAGAAGCGGCTGTCATTTGTCGATGGATGGCGTATGCATCGGCAGACGTTAATATCTACTACTGTTTATGGATAGACATATTACCCCGTCTACATGTCCGCGGTCACATCTGCAAATGACATTCGGGTATGCGTTTGCTGATGTGTAGAGGGGGTTTTAGACCACATATCATATGGGTACTATACGCATCGGACGCATCGGCAACATTTTTTTTGTATACAATACCACAAATATCACATAAGTGTGTCCACTGATTCTATAATAAATGACACTTATTCTATAATAGCAAAAGCGACTATTACAAGTTACATACATACAGGGTGTTCCTAGTTCGTTCCTTAGAGAGCATGTGTAGCCGTTGGTCCTGCACTCATCCGATCGTGAGGAAACTCCGTCTCCAAGGATTATTAGAGTAAAGGAATATAGTGCACACTTGTTCGAGGACATACAACTACACTACATTTCTAAACACACACCTTTTGGTGTGTACAATATGGCCGAAAATTTAATAAAAGAGCTATTTCATTACTTTACTTAAACGTGTATTTCGATATTTAAGTTATTTAATTCGTTATTAAAATATAATATACTAGTCGCGCCCCGTTTCACCCGTGTAACTTCTGACCATGTGGCCGCTCTAGAATTTAAAGTAGCCTATATGTTATTCTGAACCCCTTCCCTATAATATACCAAGTTTCATCACAATCGGTTCTGTAGCTTTGCGCAAAAGATGAACATACACACATACATCCTTACGAACTTTCGCATTCATAATATTAGTAGGATTACTTTGAAATGTATTAAGGATGAAATATAAACATTTTCCTACTCTCATAAACTATTTCAAAATGATATAGAATATTAACCTTATGTGCAAACGAACAGACGAATAAAAAAATGTGTTATATAATCTAGTTTTTTAAATACCACTCGCTTTTAAACGTCCCTGGTTACATCTAGAACATTACATCGAATGGAGAATCGTAGGTCCATATTTCATTATCCATACTCTAGCCGGCGGCCATGTTAGGACGTGCCAAATACTGGCCTTAGGGACGTATGTTATATGAACCTAGTTACCTTGACAACAAACCTAACTTTAACAGCAGAATTTTGATGTACTTAAAAAAACTGTGCAAATTTGAATAGAAATGTCTTTCAGCTTTATTTTAAAAAGGTTTTTAAAGATATAAATAAATAAATATTCATGGACATTTAACACTACGTCATCTAGTCCCAAACTAAGCAAATCGCTTACTATGAAAACTGGGCGTGTGGTGACTGGTTAGAATACGTGTGTCGCCACCCCATTGCTAGTGGCTGTCGTAAGGGGCGACCGAGGGTAATTCTGCTGCATAACATCTTCAGCAATAAAAGAGGAATCATCGAACGTTGAAAAATTAGGCCAAGCTCGCATAGGTGTTATTACCATCCACCAGCAGAAGCTCGACGTGAAGCAGTATTGCAGTGTGTTCCGAACGGTGAGCGGGTGCACAGAAGCCTGTATTTCCATCCCATTCCTCTCCTAATTTCCCATAATTAATCTTCTCCTTATGAAGAGGAGGAGCCCTTTCTTTAAGCCGGCAAGGCATCTGCGATACTTTTATGTTGCAGATATTCATAGGCTACGGTCAGTCACTTAACATCAGGTGAACCGCATAAAAAGAAAAAAAGAAGCATGGATCTTCACTTATGGCCGATTCTAATTAAGGACGGTACGTCATAATATAAACAAATCGTTTTCATTAAGCTCTAAGCGAGCTCTGTTGTTACCAAGTTTTGGTAGTTATGTTTACGCCACGTTTAATATAGATATGCTTTAGACTTACGCCTAGTAGGATATCAGTAGTATTATCCGTTAGTAAAACAACTTATTTTATTTTATAGAAACTGGGCATTAGTGATATAGGCTATATAACATTATCCATGACTTTCTGCGCCACTTATCTTTTTGTATTATGTGCTTTAATTCCGACCGAAAGGTTGCCTGGAAGAGATCACTCTTTAGCGATAAGGCCGACTATATAGCCCATACTTAATTGTTTTTTTACACCTTAAATGTCCTATTTTTTGTAATTGTGGTGCTAAATAAAGTATTTTGTATTGTATTGTATCCTTCGGTAGCGACGCCGCGTAGCAGCAAGTCTTGAATATAGAAATGGCATAACATTAATGGTAAAATATTATCTGAGCTCAAAACAATAAACTTTGGGAACTTTAGAGTAATAAGTTTACTTTATGCTTCAAACTCTTAATGGGTTATTAATTGTAATTAAAGAAGAATTGACAACTGGCTGTGCCCCGCGGTTTCCCTCGTATATCTCCCGATCCCGTGGGATGGCAGGGATAAAAACTATCCTATATCCTTTCTTGGCTTTCAAACAATCTCTGTACAAATTTTCAACTTAATCGGTTCAGTGGTTTAGGTGTAAAGAAGACAGACAGACACATTTTGAATTTATAATATTAGTCACGATTTTTGCCAATCATTTCACGTTTAAATCACTGAGCCGATTTTAATGCAATTTGGCACAGCGATAGAGTTGTAATACTTAAATACATAATAAATGTGTCGGTTTAGCGTACAGTGTTATTGGTTTAACACTATACATTTCATTTAAATTGGATTGCCAGTTCCGGAGTAACAGCTTGACCTCTAGTGTAAAGGCTCTTATATCCAACGCAGGGGTCTACATATCCTGGTTGTTGGACGTAATTTTTTTCCTAGAAACAGAAGCAGAGCGAGGGTAGGGCATACCTACGTATTAAATTAAATGATATATTATATTATTATACATTATAAATATGAAAGTTTGTATGTTTAGATTTTTGGATATATGTGTGTCAATCACGCCGCAACTGCTGAACGGTGTTTGATAAAATTTCGTTTACAGATGGAATATTATAGGATAATTTTTAAAAAGAAAGATTATTCAAGACTTAAGATGACGCATACGAATTAATACAATGAACAAATAATAATAAATAAATACTTCGGTGTGTAGTGCAAGTAGGGAATGGAGCTCGCCAATCAGAATTCGCCACACCGACACGAAGTAGATGTGGCGCCGGGTTTTATTTCCCGGTTTAAAATAAATCAAGCAGGTACCCGACAAGTAGGTACCCGACAAGTAAGTACCCTACAAGTAGGTACCCTACAAGTAGGCTTCCTACAAGTAGGTACCCTACAAGTAGGTACCCGACAAGTAGGTACCCTACAAGTATGTATCCTACAAGTATGTATCCTACAAGTCGGTAGCCAACAAGAAGGTACCCAACAAGTAGGTACCCTACAAGCAGGTATCCTACAAGTCGGTACCCAACAAGTCGGTACCCAACAAGTAGGTACCCTACAAGTAGCTCTCCTACAAGCAGGTACTTTACAAGTAGGTACCCTAACATTTTTTATTAAATCTATTTTAACCTACTTGTGCACGTTTAAGTTTTCCACGAAAATTGGGAAAGTTTGTCGGAAAATGAAAAGAGTTGAAAACCAAAAATGCTCTGTTAAATGAAATAAGAGGTTGTAATAAATATTAAAAATAGAGAATTATAATTTGGTTAATATTTAATAAATTAATTAAAATTTTAGTCGTTATATCTTATATTTCTGTAATTTATAAATAGCGTAACCTTTCAAGTGAATTTAATAAAATTGTTAACCAAATTTTAATAATTAAAGATTTTTTGTTAAATATAATTATTAGTTAAAGAGAAGGAAATGTATAAAATTATCACGCAGTCCTTTAATCTTTAGTCCTATCAAAGCAAGGCTTAGAGTTTAGACGTTTTGAAATTTTTCACTGCCATACATACAAACTGTCATTTAAATTTTGTTAACAATTCACAAAATCGTACCCCAAATTGCACTTGTTAATAATTTTTATATAGTTTCGGAACATATGTGTGCAGGTTGATCCCACTTGAAAGATAGATAGGCCACGCGTGCGAAGCCGCGGGCGGAAAGCTAGTAGTTCATAAGTATTGTTAACCGAAGAAATATATATGTTTAGTATACACAGAATTTGTCATTCCTTCATTCAAAAGTTAATCCTTCCGGCGTATATTAATAATTAAATTTAGCGTTTGTGAGGTGAGAAAATGCCGTGATTTCACACAGTGGTGCTAAAGGGATCATGTTCCAATCCAGTTATGCACTTAGCGTGCCTCGGTTATTTTTAAACCTGAGTAGAATATTAGACGGACATAGAAACAAGTTTTAATCTATTTTAATTGATGTTCCGCTATTTTATCCGCGTAGTGTTATGCTAGGCTAGCCTTCATTGAAAATGTTTTAGAATAGAGTAGAATGGAAAATATTTTTTATTCATGTAAAGTCTATACAAAGTTCTATGTTTTATTTATCTAAAAACATTTTATTCAATATTTTTTACAATTGCATCCGAGAGTTTGGATGGTTAGCGCGTTTAAACAGATAAAAAATACTACTAAATGTAGATGGTGTTTACATTCTGAGTACTTATTTATGTTTTTAGTCAAAATTACAAGCAAAAGGTCGCCTTATTGCTCACAGCAATGTCAACCAGACAACAACTCCTTATTGCTTGAATAAAATAAAGGTGTGTCGCCACCCCATTTCTACCCGAGGATGTAAGAGGCGACAGAGGGTAATTCTGCTGCATAACATCTTCAGCAATAAAAGAGTGGGAGCCGAGCATTATACGATAAGCCAAGCTAGCACCGGTGCAATTACCACCCCCCCCACCAGTAGACCGGCGTGAAGTAGTATTGCACTGTGTTTCGTACGGTGAGCGGGTGCTCGGAGGCCTGTATACCCATCCCATTCCTATCCCATCCTGTTCTACATCTCTCCCAATTTCCTATCATTAATCAGGAAGGATACATTCCCATTTCAGTTACTGTTGTAGATGTTTATGGGCTGCGTTCAGTCACTTAACATCATAATATGGTATATATATTTAAAAAATAGAGTTTTAACAACTTAATTTGGAATTTACATAATGCATTCCTTTCTTTTTATTAGAGGATATTTCATAAATTATTATACAGTTTGGACGGCCGCCAGAGTACAACGGGTTAGTATTTGGTACTTTTCTATACAAAAGAATTTCCCTTTCCTGATTTATTGTTATTTGTTGATTAGGTTTCGGCTTTGTATTATTTGTTACTAGTTTTTTCTCGTGACTTCACCGGTGTGGTTAGTTTTTGTAAAAACGTGGCGTTACAAAGTCTACATTGTTATAAAAACTGAATAACTATTTACGCTATCAGACTATTTACGGTATTTCCAATATTTTTAGTAAACTTTATTTAATTACAACCGGTTTAGAAAATTCATCATCAGGCAGTTATATAAGTATAATATACAAAAGAATTGTAAGGCACAGAAAAAAATTGCATTAAAACTGTGTAAATCAGGAAAAAAAAATTGAGCGTCCAAATAATTTTGGTATAGAATTGAATCGACGGAAATAGATCTTTTTGGACTTCTTGGTGGAAATGCATTTTAAGTATTGATTTAAAGATTTTTTTATACTATTTCCACTATTTATAAGTAAACTTTATTTAATTACAACTGGTTTCGAAATCATCAGGTAGTCTTTCGTCAAAATTCATCATTAATTTATTGATTTTAAATGAAATTTAATGATTTATTAATTCAACTTTAAATCAAATCATGCCATCCTTGTCTCGTCCTAAAGGAGTGAGACTTACAAGAAACTATGTCATCAAATTGACAGCCTCGGGCAAGTCGGGTTTATTACCCTGAGAGTAACTAGTGTTGACCTCTCCGGTCGATCGGGCATCCCATCGCACCCGGGTGAATATTGCAATACAAGTATTGTATGTTTGTACCTATGTACAGATGAAATATTTTGTGTACTAATTTGAGTATTGATTATACGATCTTGATGAAATTACACAGTCGAATATTTTAGATTGAAGAAAACGTCGGGTTCAAAGATGAACGAAATTGGTGGGGGTGACGAAGATACCCCACGGCCAAATAGGTGAATATTTGTCTGAGGATATCTGGAGTATTGCTTATCCGATCTTATTGAAATTTGGTAGGCAAATATTATATATAGAAAAATGTTAAACAACAAAATAAGCGGAATCGGCGGGAGGGATAACGAAAAAAGGGTGAAATAGGCGTTTTTCACGCCCTACAAACAGACAATCAACAATCACGAAAAAAAATTGTATGGTTTGGGGGTCTATTAAAAATAGATATTACATGATTATTATAGTATAATCTTGTGTTTGTTTTAACGCTAGTACTTTCCATTTTAAATAAAATACTTTTTAAAGGATTTTAAACGCGGTATATTTTTTAAAATTCTAAAAAATTTAAAACCCCATGTCAAGCATACCAAAAGACAAGAGGACACTGTAAGTCAATTTTGCAAGAATCCGGACCAATTTTCCAAATACCATCTTCGGGGAAATAAATCGAGGTAGACACACAATTTTTGAAACACTCATGAAGACAACTGCCATCTCAGTCTCCCGTGACCACGCTCGCTGTAAAGTGCTCGAAACGTCGGCTTAAATAATAATGTAAAATAATGTATAATAAACCGCGTTTAAAATCCTTTAAAAAGTATTTTATTTACATGATTATTACTAATTTCAAGAAATAGTGTTTCGGTAAACGTTTTTAGTATTCTGTATTTGGTTATTCGGTAATACCAATATTCGCTCCATCACTAATATTTAGTAATACTTGAGTTTGACGTAACGATGCAATGGCAATATTACGCGCTTGCATCGGCTTACTGTAAGCGGATAATATGAGCCTTCAATGCATCAAAACAGAAATAGAGTGATGCATTTTTACCGATTTCAATAAAAAAGCTTACAATAAGACTTCACTTAGAATACTTACAAAAAGTGGTCTTACTGATAATATCATTTCTATTTTCGATCTTGTAATATGCCTAAAATTTAGATTATTTACATTAAAAAAAGACAATCATTTTATTGTACAAAAAATATTTAACGCACTAGTAAAGGTACTTCGCGCCCCGCGGTTTCACCTGCGTAACTTCCGATTCCGTGGCAACTGCGGACAAAAAGTAGCCTATATGTTATTCTGAACCCTTATCTATATGTATACCCAGATTCAACATAATCGGTTCAGTGGCTTTTGCATGAAAGAGTAACAAACATACATACATCCTCAGAAACTTCCGCATTTATAATATTAGTAGTATTTTTATTTTTCTAATTACTTTCAAACAATTCAATCATATTTAACTTTAAATTAACTCAAATTCAATTTCAGTAATATTCATAAGTACTTTGTCAAAAGTTTACATGAATAAAAATATTTTTATTCTATTCTATTCTAAAATTATATTACCGAATTGCAAAAATATAAACAATAAGGAGTGACAATCATCAGGCTCAGCAAATGATTTCTAACCAATGTTTGTTTGTTTCTTCAACACTGAACTTGAATGTCTTTACCATCCTTTAATATTAGAGGCATATTCGCGCGAAAGAGGAAATTCTCAAAGCTTAGTTTTAGTTATTTATTAATCTATAAGGTACATCAACAGATCGCAGATACAACATCGCTTATACAATAAATACAAAAGTAACAATATAGATAGGTCCTATTATAGATATTTTCTCAAAAGGTCTTACCACAGATATAATAGTAAAATATCGTTCAAAACGTTTGATACCGCTGACACCCGCTATTTCCAATTTTATTGCATCCCCTAGCTTCGCAAAACGTGCCCTTCATAGGAAAGTATCTTGAAAAATCCCTTAATATTTAAGATATTTGACGGATTTTTCAAGTTTTGGTTTACCTTCACATATCCTGGTTTGTCTGTAACTACGAATTTAATTGAGCAGAAATTTTATATATACAGTTAGTATCTAATAATAAAATACATTGAAAAGCAATGTAAAGTGTCATTTTATTTTTATAAAAAGATCACGTAAAATAAGCGAATTTAGTACATTTATACATATTAAACATTAAAAATGCATCGAAATCCCTTTTCAGCGTTAATTTTATACAAAACATAATAAAATTATTTGCTATGATGGACTATGGCGTTCGGACTGGCGAGAGCTTTAAATGTGGTTTGAAGTAATGTATTTACGATGCAACCAGATTTGCAAATGGAATTTTATTAAAGCTTCAAGACCCTTTGAGGTCGAACTAAGTGTGGTCCTAATTATTTTAATACAATTTCTATACAAGCGAGTATATTATAATCCACCATAACACTTATAGTACAACCTTTTTATGATTAAAATTCTCACTCTGCGTTATTATCAGACGTAAGACAAATATCATTACAATTAACTTTAGACCTATAAAATTCTGCATAGAAATATATTCAAAATAAAATTGGACATAACTAACTACTGTAGGCTTCTGTAAGTTTAAGATTTCAATAGACAAGTCAAGAAAGCTTGTAGAAAATTTATTTAATTGTTTTTTGTTTAAGAGACAAAATGGGTCGCGTTGTCTAACTTACATATAATTTAAACTTAAGTAGCTATCACTTTGTAAGCTTCATAATATGTGGTAAAATTACTCTTGTGCTGTGTCACTCGTGACACTGGAAGTCTCGCTTAGTGTCAACCTCGAGACAAAAATAAGGATTGATGACTTTGTTTGACAGAAATAGGAATAGTAATATAGCCATTACCTAGCGAAAATTTCATCCTGCAAATATTGAAGAATACAGTTTCGAGTCCTATGGATCTATAATTTTGTGGATAAAATGTAACGTTCTTCTGTCATCTAGCATTTAGTAATATCGTACATGACAAATACCCAAATCTATAAGACAGTATTCACGTTAACATAATATTTTGGGACGGTGTTAAATAAAAGAAATTAAAAACAAACCAATATATACCAGACCTTAACCAGCATAAAACAATTACGTTCAATCTTTCTGAATTATCATATCGTAGTTTTAATGTCTCCTCTTTGATTTCATAATCTTGGGCAAGACAATTTTATCTATATCTTACAAAATGTAGTTAAACGTTAAAGTAAGAGTTAGGTTACAGTTTTGTAATTTGAGAGCAGTAAAAAGTGGCATGAAATTAATATTTTAGACAATTTAACACAGCGTATATTAACCTAGTAACTTAACTTCAAAATGTTAAACAACAATAGAAAGAAAACAAATTGTAGTATTCATTCAAGTATTTCGATTTTATATTAATTTGGTAATTTAATAACTACTAGAATGTAAGTCTCCTGATAGATAAGAATTACATTGTACTGAATCTCAATTTTCTTGCATCTTCAGTGTTTGCCCCAATAAAGAAAATGTTATCCTAAAAAATGTAGTTTTAAACGTTGTTCCGTCGATCCCAATTCGGGCTGCAGTTTCGTAATCTCAGAGCGGTAATACAGAGTGACATCATCTAATGGCTGTTTCGGATAATCTTATAAAATTTCTAGGCTATGTTAATCTAGTTATACAATTTAATCATTGTGAATTAAATGGAAAAAAGCAAGCTTATTGCATATTTTTTGAAAACTGACAATTTATTTCTTACTAGCTGATCCGCGCGACTTCGCTCCCGTAGCATAATATATATAGTCATGTTATCGCTGGATGATGTAGCTCTGAAATGGTGAAAGAATTTTTAAAATCGGTCCAGTAGTTTTTGAGTCTCTTCATTACAACCAAACAAAGTTTTTCCCTTTTATAATGTTAGTGTAGACAACATTATTTTTACTCCAGTTCTTTGGAAAAATGAAAGATTATTTCTGTAATTTCGTGCCAATCGTTTAAAAACGTAATCGATGTACATACGAATTGCCTTTTAAAGGAGTTGGTTAGGTTGCAATATACAGTTCTAAATACTTTTTCTGTTTTATTACAGATGGCTTGTAATTAAAACGTAACGTTTAAAGAAATTGGAGCAAATAAATTGAAGTATGTATAAACGGAATTTAAATGTCTCTAAACCGTTTAATATCACGGTTATTCTTGCTATAAAACTTTGAATGTTTATCACGCAAAATTATGGGAAAGAAAGTGAGTATTACTATTTTCTTGTGTTTGGTCTAACTTTAAATCGATACATATAATAAAATCGTAGCAAGTCCGAATTTGTACATTGAATATATTGGGGAAATTTTAATACAGGGCGATGTTATAAGGGATACAGAAGGCAAATCAATATTTTTTTTCTTTCA
>LQNK01000275.1:256039-266670 GCA_001586405.1 Phoebis sennae | reverse complement strand
ATTTTAAGGGATATATGGGATATCAAAAGCAAACCAATATTTATGTATGGAATTTCTTACTTTACATGTGACTCAGTGTCTTAAACAAGATTACCGTTTATTCAAACCTAGGGGGCCCGGAGACCGGGGGCCGGGGGCCTGGGTCCATGGGCCGGGGGCCCGGGGCCGAGAGTCGTGGGCCGGGGGCCGTGGGCCGGGATCGGGGGCCGGGGGCCTGTGGCTGGGGGCGTGCGCGAATATTTTTTTTGTTTTGTCATAAGTCTCACTTTCGTTCTATTATTTCTTTAGGGAACATAGGGAGGATGGAATCGGCAAAGATTGCACCTTAGGTAGATATATCTCAGATTTTTGTTTTGTTTTTAGTTGAATTATTGTATGAGTATTCCTTATGTAATCTGAACATACTTTCCTAGAAATTGTCTGACCTAGAGTCTATTAAGTTACTGTTAAGTTTTTAGAAAACATTGATATAAAATATTGGTTCCGATTGAATTTTAAAAATATACGAGACCTGCGTGTAATTAAAATACTTATAATTAAAGTCATAATATCATTTTTATAACAACTATGTTAATTTTGTAGTCTACGCGTGCGAAGCCGCGGGCAAAAGCTAGTATAACATAAATTAATAGTGGTAAATTAAATAATGGTAAATTAATAATGGTTTAATATACATTATTATTAACCCAACATTTCAAACACTCAACAGCGAGCGTGGTCACGGGTGACTGAGTTGTTTTCATGAGTGTTTAAAAAAATTAAAAGCCCAACAAAAGACAAGAAGATAGTGTAAGTAAATTTTCTAAATACCTTCATTAAAATAAGTGATATTGTCACACAATTTTTAAAATACTCATTAGGCCAACTGTCATCACAGTTACCCATCACTACGCTCGCTATAAAGTGTTCGAAAAGTTAATAATAATATGTAATAAACAGCGTTTAAAACCCTCATAAAGTATTTTATTTAATAAAGTGAATAATTAGTTTAAAACTTAGGTACCTAAACTAGCCCAGTTTACCATTATTGTTATCAAATATTAAAATATATTTTATAAATTAAATTTTTCAAGTCCAAGACATTGGATTTCTTAGCTAAGAACAGTAAAATCCATGAAATATGATTTCTCAGCTAACAATTTATTTCGTGAAATAAGACATGAGTACCCCAATTAGTATAATTATATTATAGTCATTGTATTCAACTAATAATTAGGCTTTAGTTCTCCATAATTTAATTGATTAATTGACAGAAACTAAGATAACAGGATTATCAATTACTCTACCTTACACGTTTTTCGTACAATGTGATTATTTCGATTGTTTATTTATAAATATATCCTAAATTTTCTCCTAAATGAGTTAAAGTTCCAATGCCAAAAAGTGTAAGTATATCCTTTTTTTCATATTATAAATACTAAAGTGACTCTTTATACCTGTATATTCTTCAGGCATAAACCACTCATTCGAATTGGATGAAATTTTGTACACAGACAGTCTGAAACCTCAGAAAGAACATAGAAAAACCTATTGGTTTTATACTGTAATTCCAAGGGGAAAAGGATATAAACGCGGGAGTTTGTTAAATATCAAAAAATAGAATTGTGCATTATTTATCCATAGCTAAACATTTTGGTTCAAGTGATAACAATAACAAATAAAAAGCATATAGATAGATATATATCCTTATTACTAAAAATGGTAGAAATGAAACACTACTCACAATGTCAACTTTTATCTCAAATAGAAAAAAAAACTCAAAAAAATGACCAACAACATTTCAAATTACGTCGTCTATTTAATTTCACATCATCGTACAATTTAATAAAGTGAATAAGAACAAAAGTATTTATACCAAGGCTTTTTTGAATTTGATTTCAAGGCCGCTGTGAGTCGCTTGCTGGAAAACGGTCAGGGTCGCAGAGGTGTTAACACGCTAGGTTCGATCAAATCTGATAAGCCTGCATGGTCTTATTACGTATGTATGGATATAAATGCAGTCTAACGTAACAGTTTTATGTATAAATATGCTTTGTTACTTGTTTATTTTTCCAAATTGGCTTTTTTGAAAGCTCTTTTAAAACGTCACATACATATTTTATCTTTTAATTACCACTGATAGTTGTTTTGCAAATTTTTATACCCCATTTTGAACCGACTCCTTTTTTCGCGATAGAATACATTCTCAATGTTAAACAACACAAATTGAAACACTATGAATATGGTAGGTTTTATTTTGATAATATATTTTTTTAATTAATTTCGTCATATAATACCAAATTCCAGACATGAAGATAGTGAAAAACGAGAGTTTATTATATTAATACAATGTTTTGTTTACACACCGTATGCAAGTTGATCCAACTTGAAAGATACGATAGCAGTCCACGCGTGTAAAGCCGCGGGCGGGAAGCTAGTACTAATATGAAGAGGAAAGATTTCTTAGTTTGTATTGAATATGCGAAACTACAGGACCGATTTGGATGAAATTTTTTACAAAGGTTCTTTGAAAAACCAGGATTGAAATGGGATAGTTTTTATCCCGGAAATCCCACGGGAACGGGCTATATACGCGGGTGAAACCGCAGAACACAGCTATTTTCTTAAAAATATATATGTTAATGCCAAATAAAATGCGACAAAATTAAATATTACTCTATGGATTTACCTATGTTAGCAATTTGATTAGAGTAATCGCTTACATAAGTTGACTATATTACATTATACAAGCTATCATTTGAAACCATACTGTAATATGTAATTTAGTCTTATCTATTGCAATGGTCAATTTGTATACAAACCCTATTTCAACCCTTTTAATCTAATAAATAAATATTCAGGGACAAGTAACACTACGCCATCTAGTACCAGACTAGGCAAAGCTTATACTACGGAAACTAGATAACTACTAGACATACTTTATCAAACTTTTTTTTTGTAAAAAATTCGCAATTTTCTCATTTTTTTTACAAAAGAATTCGTGGTGATCGAACCCACACCCTTCCGCGCGATAGACCATAGCCATATTCACTGCGTCAATCAGGTCGTCAATCTCTTTCACAGTATGTCTTATGAGCAAATTAAATTAAAATCGGTAAAGTGGTGTAGAAGGTTACAAACAAACAGACATAGTTACTTTTACATCAATAACTTTCCTCCGTACTATCTACTAGCGCGAATTTAATACTATAGTTTGATACTATATTGTTATTTAACATGGAACGATTTTGTTTTGGAACCATACTACTGTTGAAAACCCGTAAAAAATCAATTAGGTATTTGTTTAGTTTATCGTGTTCAAACAGACAGACTGATACGAAGGGGAAGTTCATTTCAAGTTGGATTAGCAGTGTAATACAAGGTACTTACTTATAATTAGTATAGTAAGTGGTGCTTTTAATTTTCCTTGAACCTATCGTAATCAGAAATCATTTTTAAATTCACACACACACACGCGCACACACACACACACACACACACACGCACGCACACACTTGCGTACTTGCATACCCACACAGGCTGCCTTCGTTTTATAATTTTGGAACAAGGAACTGACCCTCTTAACACCACTATTAAAGCGCTATCACCCGTTTGAACGAACATACAGACATTTCCCGCTTTATAAAAGAGTTATACATAGTGTAAGACAATAGCTGACCTTGCAAAGTTAATCTGGCAGAGTGCCGCGGATTATGTTTACAAATAAGTTTACTGACCTTTGCCTGCACCTGGCTCGTTGGCAGCGATTATCACGGTTACCCAAGAACACGTGCAATATATGAGTTGTTTTCATTATTAATTTAATGTCTCTGCGGTTTTTTAACCCACTTTCAAAAAAAAGGAGGAGGTTATCAATTCGACCGTATTTATGTATGTGACCACATATCTCCGGCGTTTATGGACCGATTTAGAAGTGTGATTTAGAGCTCCAGTGTGGTCCCATAGAAATTTGGTACAAGTCTGATCATCCAAAATTTTTATATTTTCTTAATTTATTTATTTATGCCCGATTCGCACAGACATTTCAAATTCGATATGGCCTTCAAGAGACGAGCATATATGTCCATCAAAAACCGGCAAAGCACCTGTGACACTCCTGGCGTTTCAGGTGTTCATGGGCGGCAGTGATCACTTACCATCAGGTGACCAACTTGCTTCTTTGTCTGCTCTGCCATAAAAAAACGGTGTGTCGCCACCCCATTTCTATCCGTGGGTGTCGTAAGAAGCGACAGAGGGTAATTCTGCATAACATCTTCAGCAATATAAGAGTGGGAGCAGAGCATTGCACGATTGGGCCAAGCTCGTACCCGTGAAATCACCACACAGCAGAAGATCGGTGTAAAGCAGTGTTGCACTGTATTGCACTGTAAAAAGGGGCCTGGATTTCCACCCCATTCCTCTCTCATCTTGTTCCAACTCCTCTCCCAATTTTCCATCATTTATCTTTTTCTTGTTCTCTCCCTTTCATTCAAGCTCGCAAGGCACTTTGGTGTTGTAGAAGTCATGGTCGGTCACTTAACATCAGGTAAACCGCATGCTCCCCTTGCCTGCTGTAACATAAAAAAACATTATGTCACAATTAAGCTGAAAATAAACATAATAAGCATACTCATTACAAAAATAATTTCATGCTAAATGAGTCCACCACATTATAAACATTAATTATTCCGACGTAATATACCAATTTAAAGTGGCAAGTAGATCCGCAAATGAACGTTACACAAAACATGTATTTCAAAGGTATCATATACAATTCCACTGGAATGGAATTAATTGCCATGCTCTCGAATGGCATTTATTCGTGTTATACACGTATCCAATTATACCAATTATTTAAAAGTTACAGGATGGGATGACCGAATCTTTTTGATTCATACTGCAAATACGTATCGAAATAATGTATGAAATTTCAACTTAAATCATTCAATACTTTAAATAGGGGACGGGGCACTTTTGTATAAGATATTTGACTTTTGAAAATAAACATTATTATGAATTTATTTGTTGCTTGTTGCTTTAAAACAGTTTAAAGTTACCGTATTGAAAGAATTCGGACAATGTTATTAATTTTTTAATATTTATTTTATTTTATTTTTCCTTCTTTACAGGAGGTAAAACGTCCCTTTTTAACCTAATAAAAATTACAATTAAAATGTATCACAAACATATCACAAAAATATCTTTGAAAATGCAGTTTTAATAACAATAAAGCAAAAATTGCTTGGTCATGTTGATTATATTATGCTTGTAGTATATTTTATAGCTATATTAGTTAATATCATCAAAGCAACTGAGACACTCTCGCAGTTTCAGGTGTACATGGGCGGCGTGATCACTTAACATCAGGTGACCCACTTGATCCTTTGCCTGCTCTACCATAAAAAAATATATAACATTTAATTATTAAAACATTAGCACATAGCATACACATCTCCCCAAAAAGTTATTTAAACTCGGGATGTTATAACAACACTTTTTGTATCGGGGATTAAAAATAATCATGACTAGAATTGCGAGCATTTGGCACGTTTTGACGGCTCCTGGCATGGCCGGCGGCTGTTAGTGTATAATGAAATATGGACGTCGCTAATACCGTTCGATTTTTTATTGACCTAAAAGGTAGTGTTATTGCAGCGTTAGAGATATTTAAAAATTATATTGTTTTTGCAACATTTATGCTTTTTTTCTTTATGGTCTAGTTTTAAGATTTTTTTTATGATACAGCATGCAAGCGGAGCATGCGGTTCACCTGATGTAAAGTGACTGAGCGCAGCCCATGAATATCCACAGCGAGAAAGTGTCGCAGATGCCTTGCTGGCTTAAGGAGGGAGAGAATTATTAACGATGAGAAGGTGTGAGAGGAGTAGAATATGATAGGAGAGGAATGGGATGGAAATACATGCCTCCGGGTCTCCGCTTATCATACGAAACACAGTACAATACTGCTTCACACCGATCTTCTACTGGGTTAATTTAATAAGTGTGCGCTGCCACGCATTTATTGTTGAAGAAGTTATGCAGCAGCAATACCATATGTCGCCTCTTACGACATCAACGGATAGGAGAGCGGTCGCCACAATGATAAGATGATCTTTAAGATAAAATGAAATAATTATTTATAAATATTTAAAATAAACCTGAAATTCGGAAAAATACAATTATCATACAAAAAAATATATCAATTACTTTCAATATCATAAGCGAGAACTATACTGAAAAATAAACATTGATTTATATATAACAGAAATATGTAGAGCATCTGCCGAGCCTTGGCAGTAAGTCAGTAACGTACATTGCCCGCTCTGCACCTATTTATCATCTATAAGTGCACTTAATAGCAATGAAAACTTAATACAACTTTGAGGTCAAGCAAGGTCAACACAACCAGATGTTAAGGTTGATTGGACGCCATCCAAATACCATATTACAACCTGTTGCCCATCTTATGGGGACTACCAACTCTTTACATAAGGTGCACTCTCAGTGTACAAGCAAAAATATACTCTACTGCTTAGAAATAGAGTTCATTTTATAGTAGACGTTTAAAGAAACCGTAAGATGTATTCATGCAGATTATCCATAGAAAAAACAGTTCTATTACACAATATTAGGGTTAATTTTGTAATAACTGGACATTGAGAGAGACAGAAAGGTGAACTTACAATGTTTAATCGAAAATACGTTCTATCACTTTGTAATAGGGTTCATTTTTGAATGGTACAATACTTGAATGGGTTTGTAAAAGTGTTGTTTTAGTTAAATAGTGTTTGTTTAGCTTTGTGAGCTTTGCTTTTGATGTTAAAATTTGATTTTTGTTATGCGTCATAGTATTGTGATCCGTAGCGCGATAGCACAGAGTACTAAAAAGTTACTACGTAACAGATAAATCACTTCATACAAGCAATTCAATGCTTTAACTACAATTAGGCATCGTATGGATGGCATTTCGGATACAGATTGGATACGGATAAAGAAATAATTAAAATACCGGATTCGGTTACGGATACGGATATGAAATTAATAACTAAGCGATAGAAAAAAACACATTCCAAGGACACGGACAGCTTGTAACTGTGACGGATTCCATTTTGACTCCAGCCCTATCCGAAATGATCCGAAACTTTTATATCGGATTCGGTTACGGTTACGGATGAATTTTTAATGAGATATCCGATAGTTTCGGTTACGGATTAACACCAATACCTACAAATGGAATGAGACAGCTGCGTGCGAAAATGAACATTAATATTTTGATGCTCGACAGTTGTTTTAGTTAAAAAAGTACGATTATTTTAAATAAAAAGTATAATTTTATTTCAATTGTTTTTACACGCAATGTTTTAAATATTAAAAATACTCTTCTATTTTTATATGTAGGTATAATGTGATTCTGGTTTGGAAATATTATGAATTGATAAAATATTTTATCAGATATTTATAAGGAAACGAGGTCACATAGCAAATGTTATATTATTTCTATTTTGATTCAGTCTTCTTCCATGAATAGCACTAATGAACTTCAAAACGTTGTCATGTTAATTCAATAAAAATCATTGCGACAGATTGTTGACAAGTCGACAAGCCACTGCTATAGGGGTAGTCTCTGCTACCTTGGCAATGGTGTCTATTCCGACAGCTGGAGAGGGTTCACGTTACATACCGGATGTTCAGGTTGATTGGATGGCATCCAAGAGTATGCCAAATTATAACCTGTTGCCCATTCTATGGGGAAAACTTTTCACATAAAGTGTACTTACTGTGACTAAGCAAAACATACTCTTCTACTACTACAAATAGAGTGCATTTTGCATTGGCAGAAATTTAAGACAAATAGTAAGGTGCGTTCTCAATGTCCATGCGAAAATCAGTTCTATCACTTAAAGTTAGGGTTAATTTTAAAATGGCAGTATACTTAAAGAAACAGATACTTTTCAAATTTTAATAAAAAGGTGTTTTGTCACTTGATAATAGAGTTCATTTTCGAATAGCACGAAATTTGTATAGGTTTATGAAACTGTTGTTTTAGTTAAATAGTGTTTGTTTAGCTTTGTGAGTTTTGCTTGTGAAATTGTGACTGATTTTGTAGAAAGTTTGATTTGTATTACGAAATAGTAATATATATAATGTCTAATGGTCTATGGGACGTGGGTTCGATTTGGCTTTAAAGTACAAATTGATGAACGTTTTTATGAGATTTAGAAGAAATCATTATGATAATAGGTATAGCAAAAATGTGTACCCAAAATAGAAAAAGGAACATTAATGCTCTCGTATTGTAGATAAAATGTAATTATTTTAAATGCTAAGTTATCATATTTCTATATCTATATCTACACACCATTTTTTTTTGATATAAGGAAGAAAGAAAAAAAATATCCCGGCTATGCACTTACTATATTATGCATGTTACATACATAATATAAGTCTCCATTTTGAATCGCTATATCTACTTAAACATCGTATCAAAACTGGTTGGTAGTTTTAGATATTTAAGCAGAAGCGACTTTTTATACTACATATATTGTGATTTACACGTGAATGTACAACCAAATAAATGTAACTCTAAATACTATAGTAGGTAGTAATATGTAGGCTGAAATCATTACCCTTCTTCGCGCCGTTGGTTAAACAGTTGATTGCGTCGGAAGCGAATTGCACAAAAAGTCTTTTTCAAAAACATGCCGCTTTTCTAACCTTTACATTCAAAAAGATGACAACTTTATAAAGACATCCGGACTGACATGACGGTTACACGTAACATTTTCTCTTTTGACAACCCATTTCTCTTATTCTTCCATTTGTGACTGAAAAATTGTTTACAGTACTAAAAGGAGCAACCTGCATTTACACTAGAGTTTTACAGATGGGTAATGCTAGATCAAAACTCAAATACAAAATTGTAAGTTTTATCATCTTTCACCCTAAGTACAGCATTTAATTCTTAAAACATTCAAGACCAAATACAAAATATTCTAAAAACAATTATATCGATGGCACCACTATATTATGCTATAATGACATTGATATATCAGTTATTGTAATGTTACTAACACTACTTATAATTAAATGTTTTGTCTGAACTGAGCCCCACAGTTATCAATCATCCTCTTATTAAACCAATATAAATGTGTCCTCGATCAGAGATTTTCATTAGAGATATCGAATCTTTCAGTAAAATTGGCAACTATTTTTCAGCAATATACACTTCTTTCGTGGTATAAATACATTAACTTCACAACTTCATACCTCTTTAATGGAATATCACCCTAACGACCGACAAGCTACGCATTTTACAAATAACAATGCAATGTGAACCTAATTTCCTAATTAAAAGGGTTGAAATTTGAATGCAACGCTCTGCACCAAGAACAAAAACAAACTTCCTTGTATCTATGAGCTCGTATTCATAGTAAATTGACACTTAAACGCAGGGAAAATCATACAGATGAGCGAAATTTCCATGACATGATACGTTTGGTTTGACTGTCGCTGGTGCCTCGCAGCGTCAAGTGAATTCTCTCTGTGTTTGACTTGACTTTAGGCTTAGCGTTTTATTCCTATACCAAGTATTGCATGAGGCCATTTGTTGCATTTGGTTTAACTTTTGCCAAAGCCTCGCAGCATGTGAGATCGCTTTGTGCCTTATTTGAGAGGCACGTAGAGAAACACCAGTAGGTATATGTACTTTGTGGGAACACACGAGTGTAATTATGATAAATGAACACCGCTGCCCATGAATACATTTACAGTCGTAAAAGGTAGATTAATATGTCTGGCTCATTATGCTGAGTAAAATACATACATTGCAACTGTGCATTTAAAATCTAACGTCACGCTACGCCGAGAGTGATACCGTGTTATATTCTCGGACATCTAACACATTGCAATCTAGTCAACTAATAAACTAACCTAAATAATAATCTTCTCTTAACATGGATATTGCATATGGATCACATGGGTTCCCCAACCTTTTCTCGGCCAGGGGAACACTTTTATATCATTATTGTTAGGGACCATGTAGTTTTGGTTTAAGTGTATCGTACTAGAAAGAGGGGGGAATTTGAACCTTACTAACCGGATCATTGGTTAAAAAAGCTACATATATAAAAATGTATATACGAGTCAAGCATGAGTCTTGTTTGAGCTGGCAGGGGTTAGGAGGATTCATTTGAAAACTTCCGCGGACCACTTATTGCATTCTTAATGCAAATGGTATATAGGTACGTAGATTGGAAACCACTCATATTATAGATAAACTCAACTAGGGCTACAGATGCATTATGTATAATGCTTTATAATGATGTCATTCCCTCGCAGTGATAGGATAAGGAAAAGGTTAACAACCTCTGAATAATAAGTAACATTCGATTTGTTTTCTCATATTTAAAGACTGACCATAAACAGCAATGGGTATTATTGCATTAAAAATTGTTGTTCGACTTCAACTATTATGAAAGTTAAGAACTGTGTCTTCTACTGTTAAATCTAATATGTTTTTTAGATTGGCCTTGAATATCCTGCCAAACCAAGACATTCTCTATTCATGTCTTCACCGCATATTATACCCAGGTCGTCGTGGTTTTAGTGTCTAACACGCTATTCCCTAAATCAACGACTATAATAGAGTTAAT
>LQNK01000275.1:226608-255202 GCA_001586405.1 Phoebis sennae | reverse complement strand
AATTGTATAAATGAGCGTTAAATTAAATTATATATAATTAATGTCATATTTTTTATAACAACTATGTTCATTTTGTAGTCTACGCGAGCGAAGCCGCGGGCAAAAGCTAGTTTAAAATATAACTTGAGTGTGGGTAACATAAACCTATGGACTACGACCGTAGTACTAGTCGTAAGACGGATAAATAAAGAAAAGATAAAGAGGAAGTGCCGGAAATAGAACAACAGAATAGGACGAAATACAGAATCATTTCAAATTCTATTACGTCTGATCTTAACTTGACCTGAATCCTACAGAAAAGTTCCACACCCAGTTTAACCCGAACCTTGCAAACTTTATATCTTCATAAATGAGACAATAAGTCTATTTTTATTAAAAGTAACTATAACAAATTATTTGGAACACGCCGTAGAACGACGCCGTAGCCGATAAATTCTGTCGTAGCAGACAGAACGGTTTGAAATTTTATTTTATTTTATTTTATTTGGATGGCTTACAGCAGATTGATTTACAAAGTAAATATAACTTAGAATTAAGTCCGCTAATTAAAAGCTATCACATATAACTAATGAAATCTAGCACAATACAATATTTTATATAATTTACAGGTTAGTGTAATTTTTATTTGTAAATTCCTTTATAAAATGACTTGTTATCAAACTTTTACTACAATTATACAAGTCTATATTAGGATTATTGCATATCTGATTGAACAGGCTACAGGCTCTGACTAGGTAACTGTTGGCGCGATAATTAGTATGACAGAATGATACGTCTAATAAAAGAGAATTACGAAGATTGCACGAAGGGACTTTTAAGTTAATTTTGCTTACCAAGATGGGACAGTCGATCCAAGCTCTGGCTATTTTAGTGAGCATTACTAAGTCAGCTATGTCGCGTCTTAAATAAAGTGGAAGCAAGTGAAATTTAATACAACGAAGCTCATAACTGATTTTATTTAATTTAAACTTAAAATTGAGAAACCTTGTGAATTTGGACTGTATTTTTTCTATCATTGATTTGTATTTGATATAGCAAGGGCTCCAAATTTGGGAAGCATATTCGAGGTGGCTTCGTACATAGGAACAATAGAGTATTTTTAGCGTTTTCATATCTTTAAAAGAATCAGACATTCGCATTATGAAACCCATGGCTTTTGAGGCTTTCGCTACAATAGTGTCAAAGTGATGTTCAAAAGACAATTTAGAATCGAGTACTACTCCAAGGTCTTTTATTTGTTGAACTTTGGATAGCGGTTCATTCATTAATCTATAAACATGACTGTAAACATGACTCTTTTTGGAGAAAGAAATGGAGTTACATTTATTTATGTTAAGTTCAAGTTTGTTGTCGATACAAAAAATGTTGAGTCTATCTAGATCCTCCTGGAGAAGCAACGCATCATTAACATTGTTCACAGTTCTGTAAATTTTCATATCATCTGCAAAAAGTAAATAGTTAGAATGTCTGAAACATGATCCTATGTCACTAACAAATAAATTAAAAAGTAGAGGGCCCAATAAGGAGCCCTGAGGAACACCTGAGGGGATGCCGTTCCAGGACGAAGTATAACCATTCAAAACCACAGCCTGAGATCTATTTTTAACGTAGGAGGAGAACCATCTGAATAGGTCACCCCGTATTCCCGCTTTAGAGAGCTTGAGAAGAAGCAGTGAATGGTCAATCCGATCGAATGCCTTAGTGTAGTCCGTATAAATTGCGTCGACTTGGTTCCCGCTTTCCATTGCATCAGTAATGTAATCTGTAAAAATCGCTAAGTTCGTTACCGTGGACCTATTCTTCAGAAAACCATGCTGGAATTGATCAAAGTATTGATGTAGACTAAAAGAAAGTTCATTAAAAATCAAGCGCTCAAATACTTTGGCTATCAGACATAATTTAGATATAGGTCTGTAGTTTTCTATAATATCCTTGGCACCTTTTTTGTGGATAGGTGTTATAAAGGCGGATTTCCATTTAGCTGGCATGACACCAATACGTAAAGATCTCTCAAATAGGATCGTTATAGGAAGAGATAATTCATTTGCACAAGATGTTAAAAATATGGCAGGTATAAGATCTGGGCCCGCAGGTTTACATAGATCGAGTTTGCTAAGTAATTTACGGACTTCATCACGTTTGATTTCAATAGAGTAGCAGTCAGAGCAGCTGACATCTACATCAGTGGAGATTTCGTAGTCACTTGAGTTATTGTCCTTTAAGAATGTAGATTGAAAATAGTCCGCAAAGAGTTCACTTATATCATTAGGGTTGTTAGATTTATTCCCTTGATAGGACATACTCGCTGGATAGTATCCATTACTTTTTTTGCTTTTAATAAAGGACCAGAATGCTTTAGGACTGTCGCGTATGGAGTCTTCAATACGAGCTAAGTACTTCGAGTAACACTCGCGTTCAACTAGTTTAGCACGATCTCTTAATATTTTAAAAGATTGAAGATCATGAAGATTACCGTACGTTTTAAATTTTTTATGAAACTTAAATTTTTCTTTAATAATTTTTATTAGCGCAGAGGTATACCAAACCGGATATGATTTAGATCGAATAGTGCGGGTAGGTATGAAGTCGTCACGCAACTTGTAAATTGTTTTGTAAAACGTATCAACCGCAGACTCCAAATCATCATCATTAAGAAGTTCAGACCAGTTTATTTGGGATAAGTTAAAGCGGATCTGATCATAGTCGCCTTTATTGTAGGAGTAAGATGTGCGACTTACCGTTTTCATAGGAAATAACTCGACAAAAGAGATTGACACACAAAGGGCTCTGTGATGTGGATCTTCTGGAACTAACGGGTCTTGAGAGCCTGATACTGTAATATAGTCGTTACATAAAATGAGATCCAATATACGCTCGTATTTATTCACTACATTATTATACTGGTCGAGATTGCAGATATTAAGATTGATAATAAAATCCTGTAAATGTTCACCATACACTTTTGAAGCTTCAAGACCTTTATCATTATCAGAAATATCATTTCAATTAATGAATAACGAAATTATTGATATTTATTAATTTGATAGCATATTATTCGTCTTCCACTGGAAAAAATTTAAAACTCAGATTTATATCTATTTAAAAATATTGTTATTATAAAAAGGAACTTCACAATTTATTTGGAACATACTACGCCGTAGTTGACAAATTCTATCGTTGCAATAACTTCGTTAGTTCACAGTAAATTATTGACTAATTAGAATGACTATACGTTTATTATTTATGTTCGAGTTTAATTGGGAAATTATTGGTTAACTCACCAAAACACTTCCCAAAATATTTTTGAATTAATTAACGTTTATACTGTATTTTAAATGCCTTGTTTATTTAATTTTTTATTTTATTTTATTAAGGTCCACCAACAGTACACTTACGTAACATTCTTAATACTAATTAAAATCTTAAAATTACTGGTACATGTGTCGATTATAGGTTTACTCAACATTGATGGGAAAAATTAACTAGTTGGACTTTGAAGCGTTGGTAAAAAGATATACAAACAAAAAAGAAAAATAAATAATAAAAGAATAAATGGCTGTTAAGCCTTATAAATAATAATATTAATTATTCAAACTTCAATGGATTAGTAAAACAAATATCGGTTATCTTTTTAAAATTAAGATGAAGCCCAGCTTAATTTATAATTCTGCTATTTTCAAGATCTACATTTGGCCCAATTCTCAAAGCAATGCTTCACACCCACTTTAACTCCGAACTTACAAACTTCTTCATAATGTAGACAATAAGACCAGTTTATAAATAGGAACTCAACGAATTATTTGGAACACGCCACAGCATAGATAAATTTAGTCGTAACTGACAGGGCAATTTAAGATCTTGGTATTTTAATACATACTTGATGATTATTTACCATTATTTGGTAAGTAAATATTTTTTTTTAAATTCAATAAATTTTTAGATATCTTTAAACACTGGCAAATAAATATATTATTTTATTTTTCTTAAACTATAAACTCAAACAAAGAAGGTAATATCAAAAATGTCTATTTTACTTGTTTCCATATAATATTCAAATAACATGTCTTTTGCAATTAAAATGTTAGTGTAGTTGCTTTTTATTATATTTAAATCAGATTTTTCAGTCAAGCATCATTTTTTTTTATGAAAACTTGTTCAATTAAGCTTCCATATGAGTCAACATCCGATTGGATTGTTTAGTTGTGCTGATTGCGAAATACATTTAATTGCTACGATGCAGCGTAGCGGATACCGTGTCAGCGTAGCGCTCGTAGCGATTCCTCCAGAGGTTGTTAGCGGGCGTCACTTGCATACTGATGTAATGAACAATACTAATTATAAACGATTTAGGGAAATGTATGATGATAGTTTACAAAATATATGTCGCCATGTCACTTATCAAATTTAAATTCGGCAAATCATTAAATAGAAGAAAAATAAAAAACAATATTAAATTCGATTTCGACGAAGTGATACGGCAACCTTGTAAATATATTTTTCAAGAATTTTTTTCATAGATTTATATTCCAGTTCGTGTTAATTTTAGAGACCTCTTGTCCGATTTGAAGGAAACTGTTTCTGTTAGATCATTAATTAAGGAATGTTATAGGCTATAATATAACAATATGCTACGCGAACGAAGCCACGAAGTGAGAATTACATTTATTTACTACGTTGCAGCGTAGCGGACATGTTTTGACGTAGCACTCGTAGCGTTCGTAGCGCTCGTGGAGCTCGTAGCTTAACTCGTCGCCTGCATACAGATTTCATGATCGATACTAATTATAGGGAATTTAGGGACATGTATGCAGCAAAATAGCTCTGATTGGAGTAATGAGCAATTAACTGAAGTATCTTAAGATACTGTTTTAGAGGTATGCGTGTGTGCGTACACATTTGTGTGTGTACGTATGCGTTTAATTGTTTGTTGTATTTATATTTTTTCATAATTGTAAATTATGATCTATTTTTATTTTAGTATTATGCCTTGAACGTGACGCGAATAATAATGACATATTAATGCACATTTAATAATTTACATAGAATTCTGAATTACAAAATTTCCATAAACTGATTAATTCATATCAACCATTGTGATACACAAAATGATTCAATTGGAGAAGTATCTAATAAAATTATTTCTTTGCCATAAATAAAATAAAGATCAGGCGAAATTATACTTTGGTGCCCAAAGAATAAAAACTTTATTGCTGTAGACGCAAAAGATAACAGTCATTTGTCTCGCCCCATCTAATGTAATATACTGAAGGAGTAAAAGAGAGAAATAGGGTAAATATTTATATTCGGAGCGAATTATGAAAATGTTTATAGCGAGTTTTTACTGTTTGTGTATTGTCTGCGTTCTTCAGACCGCGATGTCTATACTAATATTATAAAGAGGAAACATTTGTGTTTTCACACAAAAACTAATGAGTCGATTTCATAAATTCTTTCACCATTACAACTAACATAAACAAATAAAGATTTGCTAAGTAATTTATGGCATGAAATGAAAAATACTTTGAGTACAAATAGAAAAAGAGACTATAAAATATACAAGAGCTTTCTAAGCTTTAGAGGGCGACTTTATCGCTGTCAGCGATCTCTGCCATGATATTTAGATAATGCAATTAAAGATAATATAACATTCTAATTTAAAAAAATAATTTATTTATTTTAATTTTTTTATTTCATTCAGTCAAATTGTGACCATAGAATGGTGCCACCATGCAACCACGACGCTGACGTTCCCTGGGTGGTCGGTGCAGGTGCGACAGGTGTCACCGATGTTTCGAAAGGCGTTCTCACCGGATTTCATCATTTTTTCGCTGGAAATTCACATGCTAGTTCCATTGTCCACGTGTTATAATTATGTTCAACACAGGTTGGCAACAAATAGCATCTTATATACAAATCATTTATTTATTTTTAATTCAGTTATTTGCGAATTACCAACAGTTTGAAAACGATTGCAAGAGACGGCTGAAAAATTGAATTTGAAACAAGACCGTGATTGGTGAATTTGGTTTAGGCGTAGTTGGAGAAAACCGTGAATTTATTTATCAACAATTATTGTTAAAATAAAATGATTAGGTTCGTGCATATTTTCCTATGTAATAATTAAAGGCTAGGAAACAAACAGCCATTCAATACAATATTGTCGATAGTGTGCTACTATGTACGAAATGCGGCCTGTCTGTTTTAAAGCAAAGCGTACAACAATTAGAGAGCCCACTTTTGAAACCACAGGTGATACAAGGACAAACTAAAGATAAAAAATGTACAAAAAAATAAATTAAAAAAAAAGATAATATAAAGAATACCGCTTGGCCTCTAAGCCGAAATTTATGTCTACACACCGTCGCAAGGCGAGTCACTTATCACCATAAATAATACAAATAAAAATAGTTTGAGTCTGAAACAGCCGATTGCGGCCAGGGAATCGTCATGAAATAATTAATCTATGACTAATAATATATTACAATTGCGATTCCGTAAACTATTTGTATACGATTTACGGTGATACTCTGAACCCTTATTGCGTCATAATAAAAACTGTTTTTTTATGAAACACCAGGCAGGAGGAGCATGCGGTTCATCTGATGTTAAGTGGCTGACCACAGCCTAAACATCTACAATATAAAAGTGTCAGAGATGCTTGCCGGCTTAAACGAAGGGCAGGGTATAAGGAGAAAATTGATGATATGTGGTATACGAATCTTAAATTATCGCGGATTGACATAAAACTTAATTGTTGATTTATCTATAGTATGTATGTATTTACAAAAAAAAGTATGTTTAAGTATGTCTATCAATCATCTAGTGTCCAAAATACAAGCTTTGCTAGAGGACGTTGTGTAAATGTCCAGGAATATTTATTTATACAATTAACAATATCCATGAACCATGAGCCTTGTCAAATTGTCAAGCAAATCACTTGATATGGACAGCTTCATTAAAGTGTCGGCAGTAACTTTACATGAAAAACATAATTATTATATCATTTACGTTTGGAAATATCTAGAATATTGTACACGTGATAAATCATAAATATAATTATCACATTGAATAAAACAATATATTTATTTTACGTAACTTAATACAAATATACGAACGGTCTATAGAGTTAAAATGTAATATTTTACATAGAGCTTTTTGTTAGAAAATAAAGACATATTTAATACATAATACATCTTTATAGTACCAACAGATAAATAACTAATTTTACTGTATTTTAATCAGGTATTTTAGCCAGTATAAAGTGGAATGTCGGTTAAATTGTTGTACAACACTTCGGTGACAAAAACCCGACTTCCCCGTGAAATCCCGGCTTATAAACAACAAATATTTAGAGTTATTTACCGCGTGTTCATTAATACGGCCAGGCCCGGATTAACAGGCTTGTTCAGCTATAAGATGTTATTTTTATGTCAGCCAATGCCAGCCTCATATCTACATAGTTTTTAAGGTAGGCCAGAGACTAGAAAATATCACTTCTCGTCTAACATCAGGTCATTAAAAACAGCGATTTTGCACATTACAAAGAAAATTTGCACATCAATAGAAAAAGTTTGCTTTTGTGCATTTCGACGACCATGAAATTGCCGCTTTTTATTTGTTTTTTTTCTTTTTTTTATTCTATTCTATTCACGAAGAATTCTTCTCACCGAAGAAAAATTGAGAATGGTACAATGTCACACTGATTTTCCGTGAGACATTAACTTTTCCATCGCGCCCAAATCGTCCCGAACTAATGCTCAATTCAACTCCATTAACACTATCTAGGGCCATTATCACTATCACTACCATATCAAGGGCCCTAGTGAAATTAGTGTTGGGCCCCACGATACATGACTCCGGCCCTGGCTCTACCGGTATTATGAAGTGTAGAGGAATTCTTATTTCGCTAAATAGCTTGTCAACATTGTTGGGCAAATTGTGGGAGTTAGCTTTATTATTCTGAGGTTAGGGCGATGCTTTATAATGCCTTAAACGCTCTCGTTTCAGGGTCAGTGTGAGTGAGTCAGTCAGTGTACAAAAATATATTGTTTCTGTTGTTTTTTAAGGTCGCTATTGAGTAGAATGTTTATTACATTTGCGCAACCAACGTTCGTCTTATTGTAGTAGTGTAAAAGATCACTCATATAAATTATACTTTGCTTGCTTGAACCGGATATCGCCGAATTATTCGGTTTGCAATATTGTTTTGTCAACAAGTTCAGATACGAACGCTTGGAACTTTTTAAATAATTTAAGAAGTTCATCTAAATGCAAACTGTGGAAAGATGCCCTATACGCCGAATACGGAATAGCAAACAAATATTCAGTAAATATAGTAATAATGAATAAAGAAATAAATAAATTTTGTGCAAAATAATACACTTGAACAAGTCCAAAAAACTATTTGTCATACCTAACTTATTTGTTGAAGTTGTAACGTCCGAAACAACTAAATGAATTTTCGTGAATTGTACGCGTACCTGAATGTCCTTAATTTGTAGTGCTTAAATTTCCTGAAACAGAAGTTATTTATTACCTACTGAAATTTATTTAATTCGACTTATATGCACTTTCGTTCAATAAATTGTATCTACTAAGCGCAAGCGACTTGTTCTAAGAAGAACCGTAGTTGCTCTTTTCAGAACCTTTTTCATAGGTTTTTAGATATTTGTTCTAAAGGACTACTAGTTAGTTTTAATGAAGAAGTTATCATAGTTTTGATGTCGATAATTTTTGAGAATATATTAAACAGGAAAGTTATTAAGTATATAATATTAATAAAAGTATCTATTTCGCTTCGGTATTGAGTTGTTTGATTTGACGATTATTTAATAAGGAAAACAGATAAAGTAGAATAATAATAATAATTCGGACATAATATAATAGTGCAGTCGTTTTTTACAGTTTCAAAATAACGTTTCGTTTAATGCGCTGACAAATATACTTAAATAGTGATATAAAACTAGCTGTGTCCTACGGCTTCACCCGCGTTTGTTTGTTTCTCCGTTCCCGCGGTGTTTGCCTACGTCATAATATCTATATATATTGCATGCCAAATTTTAGCCCGATACTTCCAGCGGTTTGGGCTGAGCATTGATAGATCACTATGTCAGTCAGTAACCTTTGAGTTTTTTATAAATATAGATAGTAAGCGAAACAAAATACAGACAGAACTAGTTTATAATTTTATACATAGACTTATCAGACATTTATTAGCATATTGAAAATATGCCAAATTTTGTAATCCGGCCAACATAAACTTCATAAAAAACGGATACCAACGCTTTCTACTTATAATTGATCAAATTTAAGAGATATATTACACAAGAACCGTGTTCAAAAACAACAATTAAAATGCTTTACTAAATAAAGATTATCTATTCACAACAATCGTGAACCATTAAATTATATTCTTCAGTAAAACCTACAGAGCTTACAACCGTCTAGACACGGCGATCGCTCTCAGGACATACCCGAGGTCGCACAAACGAAAATACCCCGCAATGCGGACTGCGAAAATATGTCGATTATGTTCATTATATGAGAACATGTTTATTTTATAACACTATAGGGAAAAGATGGCGGAATAAAGAGACAGAAAAAAAGTTAATTTTGTAATTTATGTTTATTATGAATGTAAAAATATATACGAAACTCAAATTAATAAATAATATCCAATATATTCAGCGAAAAAAGTGCAATATTTTATGTTGCATAACAATATGATGACCAATTTCAAAATCGCAAACGTCAAATATTAAAAAAAAACTGCAAATCATGCACTTTATACCTTTTCTTGATAGATGAAAACAGATTTTTACTTACTTTTTGTTTTAGTACTTTAGAATAGAAATAAATTAAGGTAAATATAAGCCTTACTTTTAATGAAACCCAAAAACAATTCAGATATTTTCTAAATCCTGTCTAACTTTAACTAAGTTTTAGGATAAGCATTTTTGTTTCATGTATATGTGGTTAACATCAAAATATAAATTCGTATAAAACGGAGGCAGCGTTGACACCTGTACCACAGCTTTGTAAGTTTTAATACGTGTCGTTGTTCGTTGTTACAAATAAAACGTGTATTGCTCCAATAAATATATATTCATATTGGAACTGAGCATGTGGGGTTGCGTGACTTATAAAATGTAATTTTTACAATAAATACTAGCGTGTGGCGACGGGTTGGAATACGTGTGTCGCCACCCCATTTCTTGGGTGTCGTAAGAGGCGATCTATTTCTATTGCCACCGGTGAAATTACCACCTCCCCAGCAGAAGACCATGGAAGCATGTATTGCACTGTTTCGTACAGTGAGTGGGTACGGTGCCCGGAGGTCTGTATTCCCATCCCATTCCTATTTCTTCCTCTTCTACTCTTCTCCCAACTTCCTATCATTAATCCTCTCCTTATCCCCTCCCCTTCCTTCAAGCCCGCAAGGCATCAAGGAATTTAGAAGAGTAGTAAAAAATTAATAGTGTGATTATATGCTATTCAAAAAGTTAATCAATTAATTGATTTAAACCCCACAAAATAAAGAAAATTAAATCATAACGGATTTCCTAAAATAGCTTTTACAAAAATGTTTGTTACTTTTTAGCGGTAAGTTATGTTCCAACCTCTGGAAACTATTTAATTGGTTTAACGATCGAGGTTTATCAATTTCTTTTATATAAGTGATAATTTACAGGTAATTGTAACGTTATTAAAAGTTACATTGTGCTAGTATATTGGTTAAATAAACGTAGACAATAAAAACTAGTGGCTCACTCCGAGCTAGACCACGCATTGAAATGTATAAATCAAGTCATTTCTCTGTATATTCAAGACATTCATTTGATTCCAATCGGCTATATTAATATGAAAAACGCCTATTTAACCCTCCCTCCCGTCCACCCTATCTTCGTTGCCTATTCCCTGATCATTTTCATACTTCAGATTTTTCTTTATTATAGATTCTTATATTATAGTATCGTCGGACAACTTTTCAATACTATCATACAACAAAACTCTCGGCCAATCGGAGTCTAAGACCTTTCCTTTTTCATCTTTTAGGACACTCCTTTAAAAATCATCCCGTATATTTATTGATTTCTTCATTGTTTGAGGTAAGCAATTGTAGACAAAGCTAGATGTTTCAGCTTCAACTGGGGTCTAACTTCTATCCTCTTCATTCGGCTATGAGCGTATTAAATGTCACTTAAACTATAACATATTTGCCGTCAACTTGCTTTGAAATCGAGCTTTGGAATTTGCGTTTCAATTTCGGAAAGTGCTTGACACGTTTAAATTATCTAAATGTGGGCTTGGGGCCTTGGGGCCCGGGGAACGTGGGGCCTGTACCGTGAAAATCAAACTCAAAACTTCATACAAATAGGAATCGAACAGACGCACTTTTTTATCGTCACACATATTTTTTACTATTACATCAACGACTTACTGTCTGTCCGTTTAGTTTGCTTTTTAAACTAAAATACTAATTACAAAATTATTTCTCGTGAATGAGTTATAAACTTCAGAACATATAAAGTTTCACATTTCTAACAAATTTGGGCCCCAAATTATTTTAAAGTTCACCCTAATTTATAATTCACGTGCTATGCATATTTTACTTGTAGCCTTTGAATTGATTGGTATTGGTCCATGCAAATCAAATGTATAGTACATAAACATTAACTAAAGTTTGCAAGTTTGTTTAATTCTTTATATTTTTAATAAAGTTTTAATTAAGTCTGTTGAGAAAAAAAAAACTATCCGAAGTTTCTTAATATTTTGTAATCAAAAAATCGAGTATACAGATTGAATAACAATATGAATCATAACCTTAAGAATAAGCAAAAATGTATATGATATATAGATACATTATGTGTTCTAATTCCTTACATATTCACAATATTTAAACTCACTAACTCAAAAACTTTATTTACACTTGTTCCACTATTTATTAAGTTATTTAATATTGTTACAACTGGATAAATAACCGAAACTAGTAGTAAAAATATAAAATATGTTAATTATATAGTGTTTTATTTTTTTAAGTCATCCTTTGTCTTAGTCTATACATTCAGTCTTAACCTGTACTAATACAGGTACACTATTTAATGAAATTGTTTTCAATGACCAAAATCCTAAATTAACGTGTCCGATCAATCAAAACATAGTAACTCTAGAACTGGAACATGGGTCAATACTCGATATCGAAACAGTGATTAAAAAACAGCGAAAATTGAATCAAGCCCGCCATTTTTGACGCGTGACAGATTGATTTTTTAAAAAAAAGCTCGTAGCTTCGTGTTGAATTCGTCGTCTATCGTCATTTAGAACATTATTAACATAATTAATATTATTTATTAAGAGCGTTTAACGATTCTGCGCGCTTATTGACTCAAAACTGCACTTTTAAAAGGTCTAAATAAAAATACACGTTACACACATTTAGATGTCTAAATAATTAGGAAATACTATCGTTTAAACATCTAGTACACAGTTTTAATTTTTTAATGAAATAATTGTGACGTAGGACAAGATCAGTAAACCAAGTTTTTATAATTTCGATTCCAACGGCAATTTGGAAGCTTAAAATGTCGTAAATCACTGAAAAACCCAAGAAATAAAAAATAACAATATTATTCTTTTGCAATCCTCAGAAAACATTTACTACAAGATGTTGTTATTTAGACCTTTTAAAAGTGCAGTTTTTGAGACAAATAGCGCGTAATCATTAATCGCTCATAAATAACAGGTATATTATCACCTAGTGCAGCTTTTAACCTAACTTTAATCAAAACTTGAATAGTTGCGGCTTGCTTGACACAAACATTCAAACTTTTGCATTTATAATTTCAGAGGATGAAAGCGAAAGCCGTTTTGAAATTAATCAAAGTTAAATGGTCAAAACTAATTTATTATTTGTACTTGAGGACTATGAGAAAAAGGGAATAAATTATAATAATAAAGATAATAGAATAAGATTCTTTACAATAAGTCTAATAATAATAGTTCTAATAATAATAGTTGTTGAAAATCAATAGGCTGTGTTTTAGCGGCGGTAACTTCTCTTTTGCCAGTGCTGTCCATTTTTTGATAGTGTCAGTAGGATCAGATCCAGGATTTAATATAATTGGGATATAAGTAGAAAAAAGGCAGAGACAAGAATGGGGAGGGTAACTATGGTACCTCAAGCTTTGATAAATAAAAAAATGTTTATTACGTAAAGGTATATGACGTTCTAAAAGCGCCTCGACAGAGGCCAATTTGAAAAATAAACTTTTTGACTTTGACTTTGACTTTATAGGTATTGTAATTTTATTTATGTCTATTTTATATAATAAAATAATTCCAAGCTTATTTTTGACGTTTTTCTTATATTCATGCACGATTTGGCTATTCATTCCACCTAATTGGTATAAGCATACAATGGTACAAAATAATACAAATAATGTAAATACATTATAAAAACCCTTTAGAAAAATATGTTATGTAATAATTCGTCACAATAATAACGGTCTCATTTCACGAAATGTCATAAAACGTTAATTAAAACAATAGTTGAGGTGGTAATGTATGATATAGTTTAAATTGCCTTGTACTCAATTAGTTAGCTCTTGTGGTGACATCTATTGGGTTTTAGGAGCACTAGTTAAACAAGGCGCGGGTTCATTTGTATCATTTAGTACCTTTAGTCCAAAGGATTTATATTGGAATTGGGCGGGATATACATTTCAATGAAGTGGAAAGGTGTTTATAAACCTAAATTTAAAACAATTGAAATCGAAATCTGATATCGCTATTAAATTTGCTGCTCAAAATTTAATGCGTCTGTTGAAAAGTAGTTTTAATACATCTTTGTTGAATTAAAACAAAATATATTTTCCATAATAAAAAAAAGTTTCAATCACAAATACAAAGATTAATAACTTTACAATTAAATCTGCGCCCTCACCATTAAATATATATCAACGCCATCTAGCGCATAGCAGTGGAACTAAATAAAGGCTGAAAGTTTCCTACGTTGAAACATAGGAATCAATGTTAGGTGCTGTTGTTGGATATAATTTATGCAAATAGTTCTAGTTTTTGTAGAGACGTATAGAATGCGTTTAACATAAATTATAAGCTAATCTACTTAAGATGACACTTAATTGGTTAAAATTAAAAATTAACCACACTTTAATCGAAATACGAGTATATTACTTATTAGTATACTGACTGTGAATAGGATGATATATCAATATTTTAGATGAAATGTTTTTTCGTAATTACGTTCAATATACCTCATGGTAAATGAATATAAAATTGTTTGTCTAATAATAGCCCTCGATAATTCAAAAATATTAGCAGACTTAAATAAATCTATTTACTTTTGGAAATTGACATATTATAAGTAATTCGTATTTCAATGAATTAAATAAAAAAATATATGAATTTCAGAATATTAAAAAGCTTTATGTCCTATCTCATTCTACAGTCCACCCTGTATATTAATAATTATATGTAAAGATACCATTAATTAAAAAAATATGAAATCACTCTCAACTGATAAATACAAAATGAATAATATCCGATATTATATTGTACCTCTCGTATATCAAAAGGCTGAAATAAGTTTAAGTAATTACAATATCAATGTCCATAAATAATACGCAAATAGGTAAATAAGTTGTCGCAGACAGTAAGCAGACGAAGTTTAAAGTTGGTATCAGCATTTGTAATGAGTTTCCTTGGAGTATTTCTTAACGCAGCTACTCATTTGTCGGTAAGACAACAATATATCTTTTCGTCCAAAAACTATACTAATAATGTTATTTTGATTTCCATTTGTTATGATAAATAAGTAATTTGTATATTTGTGTATGTCAATTATTATTTCTATACTTATTTTGTGTGATTATGTATTTTTAGGTTATGTTTATAGCTGACAATTCATTAATTCAATTTTATCATGTATTGGATCTTCCTTATTTGTATAAATAAAATAAAATAAATAAATAATATGTGTATTTAAATGTATATATGTGTATTATTTTTTTTGGTGAACAATGCTACCGTTATTATAACAGACTTTAAAAAAAATAAGGTTCTCAATTCAACTGTTTTTCATGTATGTTACCGCATACCTCCGCCATTTACGAACCGATTTCGATTCTAAAAAGTATTGCAGTATATCAAATGTATTGCAAGTGATAATTACATTTTTTATTGTTACATACGATCTCGACAATCATTCCCAAGTCTCGCCAAGGCTTGATTGCCTGTCGTACCGAACAGTCAGGTAGCAGGTTTCCTAAGTGGTCCACTTAGTTATGATTGTAACAAAAAGCCACTCAGCTATTTTGTATCTGTGCCAAGTAAATCGTGTAAATATGAATCACTTCTTTTTCCGGAGATTTCGAGAATGTTAACTTATGCTTCCTTGTACACAAGGAATCTAAATATATAGATATTCTGGGACATTTAACACTACGCCATCTAGTCCCAAACTAAACAAGGCTTTTACTATGGAAACTAGTCTGGAACTAATTGAGAGACATACTTAAACATACTTTTTTGTGAATACATACATACTATAAATAGAAGAACACCCAATTACAGCATAATTTTCTCGTGGGAATCGAACCCACACCCTTCGGCGCCGTAGACTATTGCCACATCTATTGCATCATCTATTTATAAGAGTTTTGTGGGAAACTAGCTTCGACTTGTGAGTTTTTTTTATTGAAAACCAAGTAAATTGTGTCATATTTTGCCCGTATGGCGACGGGTGTGTGTCGCCACCCCATTTTTACCCGTGGCTGTTGTAAGAGGCGACGGAGCGTAATTCTGCTGCATAACATCTTCAGACTCTGAGCGCGTGGCTTCGCTCCCGTAACATAATGTTATATATATAGCCTTTAAATATAGTCTATGTTACTCTTGGATATTGTAGCTTTTGAATGGTGAAAGAATTTTTAAAATCGGTCCAGTAGTTTTTGAGCCTATTCATTACAACCAAACAAACAAACGAAGACTTAAACTAAAGAGGGAATATTTATAATATGACAGTTTGTTAGAATGCCTATAACACAATAACACTAAATCAAAATACAGTTAACAAAACTTCCCAATTTCATCATCTATTTATAATTTCTCATTCCTCTCTAATATAGCCGGTTTATACCCGCGGATATAAACCGGCTCCTTATAAAACGTAATAAAAAGCTTGTCCTCTCAAACTAGAACAATCCAGAAGCGAGTGAACAAGCGTGTCATCCGAGTTTGAAAGTTCCCGCTTTAAATTAGTTCCCGCTCTATCATTGAGAACCTTGACGTGAATACAAGCGCTTCCAATATCAAGCCTTGCTTCCGCATTTATTTGCTAGTAACTTACTTTAAATACCAATCACTTGATCTTACTGTACCTACAACTATTTATATATTTTGTACATAAACACTTGTGCATTGCATAGTCGCAATTTGCATCTTTACCCCGGTATAGTGAAATTGACAGCAGATGCTATCGAAATACTAAACGACTAACGGCCGTTTTCAATATTCTATCTATCCCTTGTTTTGCTTACTAAAGTCAGGCAAATCTATCTATTTGCATTTACTTTGATTTCAATATACTGTCGACGGATAGCCTTTGTTATGACTTTTGACAATCAAATGTCATATAATCTGAGATTACAATCTATCCATAACCTTTGATACCTTATTGAAAACGGCCGTTAGGAATATGGCCCTGGAAGGACCGCGGGCTGCTTGCTGCCCGCGCACCAAGCACCTTCGAAGGTGGACAGCCTCTCAGCCAGACATTAATTTACTCTTCATACAAAATCCTGAAAATATTTGTATTACTTCATATATTCATATAAATTATTGTTAAGTTTTCTTTTATAATCATAATCGTAATATAAATAGGTTCAGTAGTTTTTGCATGAAAGAGTAACATACTTGCTCACAAACTTTTTAATTTGAATATAAGTAGGATTTATTTAACATCGTACACATAAAAACTTAAGTAAATAAATGTAAACTTGAATAGCTAGGTCGATGATGTATGCACCAATTACAGCTATGTACAAAACGTATAGTACATTAATGTTGCTCAGTATCTAAGTACAAACTTTATACTAGCTTTCAGCTTTATACTATAAAGCATAAAAGTTTGTTTGAACACGCTAATCTCATAAAATAGTAGTTAGATTTGAAAGCCTTTACAGCAGCCCAATCACTTTCAAATTAAATTTACGCCGGAATACATTAACTCATAAATATTTGTATACGAGTATATATATTATCGCAATATATTGGCACTCAATCAGACGTCCATCTGGATGATACTATAATCTAGGTCTTGATTAGTTTGCTGGATCTAATCTATATACAGCGTAGAAACAGATAGATGTCTCAAATCGGTGGAGACAGACGTTCTATACTTCTATACTTTATGGTACAAAAATTATCAAGAATAGAAAGATAGAAACACACTTTATTTTTAAACTAAAAACGTAAAAGCAAATTATTAAATACTGGCATTTTTGTGCTGCTTCGATCCCGTAGTATAATGTTCTTATGTGCTATTGTAAAGATAAATAAATGATTTTTCTTTCTTTATTTCTTTTCTATTTATAGCCTTCTAGCCGCACCTCCCGGTTTTATACGCGTAACTTCTGAACCCATGGCAACTACGACATTAAAAGTAGCCTATATGTTATTTTGAACTCTTACCTATAAGTATACCAAATTTCAACATAATCGGTTCAGTAGTAGTAGGTATACATCCTTACAAACTTTCGTATTTACAATACATATTACGATGATGGATACAGAATGGTGCAAGAAATTTTACAATCGCTCCAGCAGTTTGTGTGAAAACATTACATACAAAAACGTAAATGTCCCCTATAAAATAATATTATATAGTTAGTAATTATTGCCAATGAAACACATCACTTGCTCGTACATGTTTATTATCCAATGTCACGTAACAGTAAGGGGCGAATGCAAACTTACAACCTATTTTATAATAATAGTCCATGCCACAACATTTGAAAGTAGGTAAGTCTAGGTAAAGGTAATAGATAAGTGGTGCTAATTTACTTTATGACAATTCAATATCTAATAACAAATATGATAAAAATTGTTCATAAATATGTAAAGCATTTTATTCAAAAAACATTCAAGACTAATCACCAAATAATAGAATGAAATGAAATGGATGAAATTTTGTATAGAGATTCTTCGAAACTAGAAAGGGCATAGGATAGTGTTTATCCCGAAATTCCTACGGGAATGTTAGATATATGCGGGTAAGACCGCGGAGCTCATTTAGACGCACTTATATCAGGAACTACATTCCGATTTGATAAATATTTTGAGTTAGATAGATAAATCGAGGAAGTGGTAAATAAAAAAAAATATTATGTGAATGTAGATGACGTTCTAACAGCGCCTCAACAGAGGCCGATCTGGAAAATAAACATTTTGACTTCGACTTTGACTTTTGCCTTTGGTTTTGACTTTTGACTTTGAAGAATATACGGAACAGCTAGTAAATAAATAAAGAGGAATACATACCGTCCCGGTGGAACATTACTACCTAGGTTATAACATGCGGCCTTGCGGTCTAGTATTATAGTTTTACGACGCCTCAGCTCCGTCTTGTCATTTTGCGTTTTCTGCAAACAAATTGGCAGTTTTACACACGTGGAATGTCTGCAGCATTTTTCTTATTTATTTTTCTGTGACGGATATATTTACTTTGAAAATGGACGCGTCAGATTAATGGTATATTATGTGATACTACGAAAAACTTAACTCATAAGTTAAGTTATTAGTGTGGTTAGTTTATAACTAAATCCGTAAGACTATAACTTAACTTACGATAGCGTAAGACTAATCATAGGAATAAGTTAAGTTAAAAGAATAACATTCACCTAACAAATTGTTTTTCTCTTTTCTGTATTTAAGTGTACATAAAAAATTGTTTTATTTAATCAAATAAAGTAATTTTTTTATGTAGGATTTAATGTGTGTTTGTTTATAGTAGGCTACAACAACGATGTGAAGCGATGACCAGCTCATAAATACTCTTTATATTAACAATTTGAAGAAATGAATCATCATTTGTTGTCATCAAAAAAAAAGGAAAATAAATTACTTATCCTTACTAATATTATTAATGCGAAAGTAACTCTGTCTCTTCTACACGCCTAATCCGCTGAACCGATTTGAAATAAATTTTGTACAGGGATTGTTGCTAAATTCAACTTGTATCCCGGTATTATGTAGGGAGGAAATTGAAAAATAGTTCAAATTTACAAGTAAAGGTTTAACTACAGGTAAAGAGGAACAGATAATACCAGAACACTTAAACAACGCTGAGGCAATAAACCAACATTTTCTTAACCTCCCATCAACGGAGAAAGTCAATAGTGAATATATATCTTATTTTGAAAGTAATCGCCATGGACCTTTTGAATTTAAACTAAACACGGTAAACGAAGCGATTGTGGCCAAATCTTTGTTAAGTATTAAATCGAACGCAATGGCGATCGATGGAATCTCTATGGATATGTTGTTGCTTACACTACCGAGAACTCTTCCTATTATCACAGCAATTATGAATAAAATATTAACAAGCCATGAGTACCCGAATATTTGGATAACAGCGATAATTAAACACCTTCCTAAGACATCCAATCCATCAGTGCTTAAAGATTTGCGGCCGATAAGCATCCTGCCCTGTCTTTCTAAAGTAATAGAAAAGATTGCATGTGAACAATTGACTCGGTTTTTAGAATATAATAAGATATTGCCCGTTTTGCAATCGGGTTTCCGTAAAGGTAGGAGATCCACAACAGCATTGAGATGTTGTAGATAATGTTTTGTCCAAACGCGATGAAGGTATGGGTACGATGCTTGTTCTATTAGATCTTTCAAGGGCATTCGATTGCATTGACATACCTCTTCTATTAGCTAAACTTGCCTATTATGGAATTGATCATAATACAATCAAATTCTTCAAAAGCTATCTCAGCAATAGGCTACAGATTGTCCAAATAAAAACTCCAAGAGGATGTTTAGTAAATTCCTCACCAAGTAATGTTGTACGAGGAATACCTCAGGGTTCCATTTTGGGCCCTATTTTGTACATCTTATACAGTGCAGACATAACGTTGTGCATAAAATCCTGTGCATACCATTTATATGCGGATGATGTACAGTTATATACTAGTTTTCATCCAAAAGACACGACAAATGCAATTAAACTTTTAAATTCGGACCTTAAACTTATATCTCAGTGGTGCATTAAGAATAGTCTTGTCTTAAATCCAACTAAATCTAAATGCATTATACTCGGATCCAGGAATCAAATAGAAAGAATTACTTTTAATGAACCGACTGTAATGATAGAAACAGAAATTGTTGAGCGTGTTGAAGAGGTTCGGAATTTAGGATTATTGATGGACTCTATGTTAAGTTTTGAAAACCATATCGCCAACACTGTGCGTAATTGCTTTTATGAATCAAAGTGTTGTATAGAATAAGAAACTACATCTGTGAAGAGCTCCGTATACAGTTATGTAACTCTTTAGTACTTTCCAGGTTGAACTATTGCGATACAGTGTATAATGATTGTTGCCTTGCTAGAAGTCAGCGTCTCATTCAAAGAGTGCAGAATGCTTGTGCGCGATTTTGTTTTTGTATACCACCGCGAGCCCATGTCACCCCGTTTTTCAACAAAGCTGGTCTGCTTAAAATGGATGCACGTAGGACTCTCAACTAAACCTGGGGATTCCCTCCTACCTTCACGAAAAGCTTCGGTGGTCGGATAGTCATAGGCTCAAGAAAGATCGGATGTGCGCTTGTGTTCTATTAGTTCCAAAACATAAAACTGTAGCATTCAGGGGTAGTTTCAAATATGCAGCAACAAAGTGTTGAAACAATGTTCCACCACCTATACGTAATATAAAAAATTCTGCTACTTTTAAGATTCATTTAAAAAAATATTTATTCTCCCAACAGCGTGTCATTTAATGATTGCTGCTATTTACCAATGCCGTTATGCATATTTATACCCACCGGATTGCGCCTAGCTATGTCATCGTGTTAGCAATGTTTATAGTATTAATGTATGTTATAGTGCCTGTTCTCATTCATGATATTGTTATGCTTCTGAACTCAGAATTTAGACTGAATTTAAGATTAGTGTGAAATAAGATTTTTTGCGATTGTTTTTTTTTGTTGTTTCTTATTTACTCATGTTTAAAGAAAAATAAATTGCGTCTGATCATCTGTGACGACACTTAGGTTATGGCTGAAAATCAGCGTGTCAAGTCGAAGGCTTGATACATTGTGCTGAGTCTGTAACCTTTTTGCTGTACACAATATTCACAGATATATTTTTTGTTATATATATTTATTGTAAGAACCTATTGTATTTGTGTTACAGCGAATAAATATTTTTCTCTCTCTCTCTCTCTCTCTAACTTTGATTGTTATTGTCAATCAAATATTGAAACCAAAACCGACCCGATTTTAAAAGTTATTTTACGAGCAAAATATTTCAGATTGCATTCACTATTTTATGAAAAATGGTCATGTATGAAAGTGAAACCGCAGGATGTGACTAATATAAGTTATCTTGTAATAGGTATGCCCTGAGGTTTCTCCTGTAATAGCATAATTAGGAAAGACATGTTTGTTTGTTTTGAATAGGCTCCGAAACTAAAGGATTTGGATGAAATTTTGTACAGAGATTCTTTGAAACCCCAGAAATGTTATTATATTATATTATTTATTGATATGATGTACTTGTTAATCATATATATCATAAAAAGGAATAATTTTTCAAATCGTTCCAGTTTCGGAGATAAGCGCGTTCAAACATACTAACAAACTTTATCCGCTTTATAATACACTATGGTGGAAGCATTTTTTTTTAAATCGGTCCGGTTTGAGTCTATTCATTACAAACAAACAAAGTTTTCATCTTATAATATTAGTGTAGATTTCTAGAGAATAGATCTTAAAAATATTGCTATTTTATCAGGCTCCTTTAATAAAATTAATATGCACTTTCAAGTAAGATTAAAGCATGGGGCTAATATACTACATCCGTTTCACGAACCAATATAACTAACTAAACTTAAACTACTGGTGGCTCGCTCCGAGCAAGACCTGACATTGTTATTCAAAAAACAACTAAAAATTAAACTAGCCTATTTCATCTATTAAATTTCATAGACAAAGAGTTTAGATAAAAGAAAATGTCAATTTCGAAGATGAACGAAATCGGAGAGGTGTTTACGAAGATACGAGAGGTCAAATAGGTGAATGTTTGTCCGAGGATATCTGGAAGATGGTTTATCCGATCGTGATAAAGTTTTGTACGCAAATAGTATAAATAAAGAAAAAAATAAGTACAAAAATGAGCGAAATCTGTAGGGGTTAAGTAGAAGATCTGAATATGGCCGAGTGTGGTATCAAATTAGAGGTATTGTTTTATACATTAAAAAACAAAATCTAGCTCGGAGCGAGCCAGTAATATTTTATATTAATATTTAGTATAACTTGAAAGGCTTTTCTAAAGCGTACCGCTTGGCTCCCTGCCACTGTTTGTGACGTTGCAAAATCAGCGTTGAACGAGAACTACTTCACTATGATGGCTTCCCGTGTTTCAACAGGTGGAATAGATCGGTCATAGATCCCTTTGAGGCAACCTTGATCTATGGGACACCAAATAATATTTTTCAAATCAACTTATTACAAACTTTGTTGGAATTTTTGTATATACTTCCAGTTCAGTTTGTTTTTCTACTGAGAACTGGCAAGAAATTGGAGTAGTTACTCTTTTAAACACACACACACACCCTTTTTAGTTTGAACACTCGAATTACCTCTCAATAACGCATATACTATCTCCGTTCTGTCGCGAGTAAAACCTTTGTCTTAATATCTAACTCTAAAAGCTCATGAGGTAAAAATAACAGATCGTAAGAAAACTAAAAGTAACATTCGTCTATTTCAAGCATAATACACCCAAAGTATCACTTTATATTGGATCTAAATCTTAAATACAGGACGTTTATAATTTGCCATTGAACAATTATTTCTTGCAAAGTTGTAAAGCTTAAATAAAATTGCTCAATAATTAATTCCTTACTCCGTAATTTCCATCAATCGCCATCGAAACTTCGCAGAAATACAAAGAATTACATTAAGCATGTTGACATTTATTAAATTAATAACACCATTAGATCACCGGTAACATGAACTAAACGTTTAAAAGTAAAATTAATTAAATTGGGACTTATTCTATGGGGATAGCTTTCACGCATGCGCTAAAGATTGGGATACTTTCAGTAAACAAATGGAACCCACCGGTTACGGTCGTGTTTGATGTGAATCTTGAAGTTAATTTCGGTTCGTTCGACGACAGCGAATCGTAAGTCAAAAACAGAAGTATAAATTTTGTGGAAAATTAAAAAATAATCGAAAAAATAAACCACCTGTATATAGAAATTAAAAAACTTTTTTGACATAATTATTTTAATTGTTATAAAAACTGTCAAAAACAATTTTAATTAAGCACAACTTTTCCTTAAACTTCCAATAAATTGACGTAAAAAGGTGATATGTAATGGAAAACTCATTACACTATTTCCATACTTGACTAATTAAAATTTACAATTAACGAATGAAATAGGGAAACTTCATGTTATGAACATGAACTCATCATACAAAAATACATTAAACAATAAACCTTGGTAAATTACTAAAACGTTAACTATTAAAAACAAACTATACTATACAGCAAAAATAACTATTTCTCAAATAAAATCGTCACTAAACTATAAGTGTCACTATAAATGTCACTTGAAAAAGCTTAGGGGTACTTTAAATTTAAAAGTCGTTGGTGAGAACGGATATAAAAACCTTTAATCTCATATGCGAATTTAAATTTAAAATCAAATAAGATTCACACGGGATATGTTACTTAAAAATTATACTCGCTTTAGTTTTTAAGTGAATCTTGACCTAATTATAATAATTTTCTCATTTTTTGTTTAATCTTGTAAGCTATGTTTTTTTAAGAACTGACTTTTGCTCACGGCTTTAATGGCGTTAAATTCACATAAAAACTACCTATCATCGAATCCACCTAATGGCCTATGTGTTTACGAAATTTTATCAAAATCCACTCAGTCGTTGCGGCGTGATAGACGCACTGACATACAGACATCCAAACTTCGACAATTATAATGTTAATGGGATAAAAAGTAAAAGAATGTTTTTAATTGTTTTTGTTAACCCTTCTTAACTCGTACAAAAATATGTTGTCCAGTTTTCAACGTTTTTATTGACACTTAAGCTTGTCAAAATTCATATAAAGAGATATGAATTGAAAAGAAAAGAACTGGCAAAGTTTTATCAAAATCAGTCCAACAGTTTCACGCAAAAATCTATAGTCACTACATAGTAAAAAACGAAGTCGCTTTTTGTTGCGCTTCCATTAATTATGATGCAGTTTTTTTAATTGATACAGTGGTTTAAGTGGTATTTCAAAAAAATGTATGGAAATTATTCGCAAGCGTTCCAACTATTACGTTGTATTAGTGTACTTAATTTGTTAGGCGTGACCTTGTCTGTGTTGTTTATACGTAAATCCCCTAGCTCAACTCACTTTCCTATACCTTAAATACCAACTTTACAACAGAAGTTTTGAGTATGTGTATATTTTAACTTTTTGGACGTAACACGTTTGCACATTTTTCGTTTCTGTATTTAGTGACAATACTATTAATAATTACCCCTAAACGTTGTATTATATGTAAATAGATAGCTTTAAATGTATTTACTTTAAAATGCGTTATAAGTAATATTTAATAATCTAAATTTTCAGTTAGTTCCTACTTCTTCATCATAGTGCATCAGAAACTTTCTGCGATCTAAAAAAAGTTAGATTTGGTGTAAATAAAAGTACCTTTACTGTGTTATAAGTGACATTTGTCTATACAGTCAGTAAGTATTTCAATATCGTGGATTAAAAAAATCGTTTGTGAAATGGTCCCTATTACTAAATGACTACAAATAGCGGAGAGAGATATCTATTTCTTACTAGCTGCGCCCCAGGACTTCTGTGGGGATATCAATATAAATGATAAAGCCTATCTCGATAAATGGGCTATCTACCACTAAAAAATAATTTCGAATCGGACTAGTACTTCCTGAGATTAGCGCGTTCAAACAAACAAACTCTTCAGCTTAATAATATTAGTATAGATAAACGTCGATTATTAAAAAATTGTGTCCAGTACAAGTTTAGCAAACAATCATGGCATGTGTCAAACCCAGCAGTACTTAACTCCGCTAGTACTGACCGAGTCCATGTAAAGTAGACTAAACTTGGCGCTTCATGGCATTTAGAATTGTTTGAAAAACAAAATAAACTTTTAAGGTCAGACATTTTTTTTATGTTGTTTCAAGTTAAGGAATAGATAAGTAATAGTAAATCATTCATTTAAATTTAAATAAAACAAAATTTGTGTGAGACATTATCGAAATATTGTACAATTGGGCCAAGCTAGCACCGGTGTAATTACCACCCACCCAGCAGAAGACCGGCGTGAAGCAGTGTTACGCTGTGTTTCGTATAGTGAGCGGGTGTCCGGAGGCTTTATCATTAATCCTCTCCTCATTCCCTTCCCTTTCTTCAAGCCGGCAAGGCATCTGAACCGCATGCTCCGCTTGCCTGCTATAGCATAAAAAAAAAGAATTTTTAATCGGTCCAGTAGTTTTTGAGCCTATTAACAAAGTTTTCCTCTTTATAATATTAGTGTAGAAAAATAATATAGTAAGTCGTATACTACTTACTATCTATAGTATGGAACTATAGTAAGTAGTATACTATTTATTATATTATGAGGAGTTAGTGAAGCAGTAACTTTACATACATTCGTAGATAAGGCATAGTTTACTCTTTTAAGCAGTAAAACCACTTTCAAAGTGCAACTGAAGACCGCGTCTACGTATACATAACGAATGTTAGTATCGGTCACATCAGGTACTATAAAACTGTAATGAAGACAATATTAATATTGACATGACTCGATCGGTATTAGCTTGATGTAAAACATAAACCGAACGTAATGGATATAACCGCGATTGGCCATGGACGGTTATCGCTTAAAACCCTTTTATACGTTTATTTGTAAATCAATTATGGATAAATTGCTTAACTGGTTTTGATGAAACTTGATTCAGAGTAAGGGTATTTCTTTTTATCTTCTTATTCGGATATAATCCGGATACTATATAAATTAATAACCATTTTTATATTCCTTGAATATTATTAAAGAAATCGTGGTATATATTCAGTTTTACTCCAATTACCAGAAACCAAGGATACATGAGGAATCTACTAATCTGAGCAAATCTATTATTTTAATTAAATAAATAAATATTCTAGGACATTTAAGAATACGCTGGTTAGTCCCTAAGCAAAGCTTGTACTATAGAAAATAGATCACTGATAGACATACTTAATTTTTTTTTGTAAATACATACATTATAGATAAATGAACATCCAGACAGTAGAAAATTTGATCATATCATACTTTTCTACTCGTGGGGATCGAACTCACACCCTCCCACACAATAGACCATTGCCGTATCCACTGCGCCACTCGGATCTTCAATTATTTTAGTCAATCCCTCAACCACCAGACACAAGCCAAAAATAGTTAATCTGACTCTTTACACCAAGGAACCTTTTAGAGATTATTCTATAGCCATTGATGCATGTTCAGTAATATAATACTGCTACGCGTTAATAGTATATTTATTCAAATGTAATTTATATAATTTATACGAACATTTGGAACGAGGACAATAATGTCAACGGCTTTTGGCATGTTTTAACATGAATATGCCTCAATATATGCTAAGAATGCTCTGCGAACGTCTGCCTATTATATTATTGTTTATTGAAATGAATACACTACATAATATTAATATAATAAATTCAATTCTTTTTCTCTTAATGGCAGTGCTGTGTTGAACAATTTTGCCAATGTCCCGTTGTGAATAGACTACACATTAAAAAAAACTATGATCCAAAAGCAGTGTCCATCAAGCGCAGATATAATATATATAATATAAAAAAAAAACAAAAAGAAACACACAATATATACAATATCCCCCAGCAAAACAATATCAGAGTTAATATGAAACACCACAAATCTACCAAAATATAGTAAACATGATAAAGATATATAAGTAAAACAATTTTATAGTTTAATATTATTAAAGATTATAAACTTAGCAAGGATGTATACAAAAGGACTATTAGCCAAGGAAAGAAGTTTCATATTGGTAGGACGGGGGATAGTTATATAGATAAGTCATATATGTAATATAATCTTCTTCTTCTTTTAGTTAATGGCACCTCCCGATAAGCAGGAATTCGCCAATGTCCAGTATATATGGGAGAGTCTCTTTTTGATTTTACAACTTATGACAGCTCCTCTAGATCTTGACATTTAACTTTTAGGCCAGGGATATACAGAATTAAATTTGGATCCCACTTGGAGCAACTAACTATAAACAAAAGAAACACAAACACTTAGGACAAAACATAGTTACAAAACATAACATATATGTAGGTAATATAATAAAGAACAGTGTTAGTAACATTTGTTTACAGTAACTGAAATGTCAATGTCATGATAGTATAAAACAGTGGTGCCATCTATATAATTGATTATTGAGTATCAGTTTGTATTTAATCTTGAATGTTTAAGTAAATGTATTAGTTAACTTTGCATAATATTTAAGATTGTTATTAATTATTATTGGAAATTGACATGAAGTAAAACTAATGTCATGTGTTGTTTATGATATTGTCATTTACCCTCTCTTATATAGTGTCATTGACTATTATAAAATAGGTTGTAAGTGTTGTATTCGTCTCTGACTGTTACGAAACCTTGGATAATAAACATGTACGTGCAAGTGATGTGTATCATTGGCAATAAATTCCTAACAATAGATAAAAACACTAAAATAATGGATTTGCACAAAACCGATTACAGGCAACCGTTTTGAAAAGTTTATTAACATGTTCAGAAATTCCAGGATATGGCTAGCGTAATCTATATAAACACAGATTAGATAATAAAAGGCAGATTGAGTGCGGCCGAAGACTGGAATGACGCCGAAAAGCAAATACAAACTCAAAAGAAAATACAAAAATGTTCGTCTAGCTTGACACAACACGTTACGAACAGATGTGCATGTACGTACGAGTAGTTAGCGTCACTCGAGTCTTCGGAACACTCCATCTGCCTTTTATTTTCTAATTTGTGTATGTACATATAATAAAACAGAAAGCTATTTCTGTACATTGAATATTTTTCAGAATAATTGCTATGCAATATGTATGTTTAATAGACTCCAAAACCATGGTTACAATTTATCTTCTGTATGTCTGTTTGCCTCCTTTTATAGTTAATAATAAGTGAAAGTTTTATGAAACTTGTAAATGTATTTCAAGCAATGCCAATATTCTGGTCTGATCACTCAAGCTCTTAATGGACGGACATATTTC
>LQNK01000275.1:183452-212415 GCA_001586405.1 Phoebis sennae | reverse complement strand
GTAATATTGGTCGAAGTTGGGACAGTAATGTTGGTCGAAGTTAGGACAGTAATGTTAGTCGCAGTTGGGACAGTAATGTTGGTCGAAGTTGTATATATGTTTTGTATGTATTGATGATATTGATATGTATTGTAATATTTTGCATGCATTGCATTTAAATGTTTTCTTACTCAAAATACAGGTCATTTATTATGATGAAACATGAACACACATTCTGACTTACAAAAGTTGATTTTTACATCCCAGTGTATACAGAATTTGTGACAGTCCTGAAACATTTTTTGCAAATATCAAAAATCATGCAATCACTGTATAAGTTTCAAACTATGCTAGGGCACTATACAGTACATCACATAAATAAGAACTACAGAAGAAAATGTGAACCCACACTTCATCATTCATGGAAAGAATATTTCGGATCGCTTCGGAACAGTCTGAGCGCTACTATCATCCGTCAACCACGCGTCTATGTCTGTGTGCGTACGTAAAAAATGAAGTACATACACGATTTTGTCTTCTGTACCTCTTTTTTGTCATGTCTGCGTGGGTATAAAAACTGAAGCACATACTCAGTTTTGTTCTCTGTACCTCTGATTCTTTCCTTTCTTCCGCGCTAGTCTTTAGCGAGATTTACCACGACCAAAATACATCCAGGACATTATTATATTCCGCTTGAAACGTTTTCCTCGGTCAAGATTGAATTTGACATTTTGTTATATATAAACGATCGCTTCCATCTAAGTTTTGCGAAGTTATCAATAGTTGGTGCAATCGGAGCGAAGTGCGCGGTCACGGTATAATGGACCATAATGCGATTGGGATAGAACTCAAATTGACTTGAACGGAGTCTATTGCTGATTTTGACGGTTGAGCTAAAGAACTGAAGCTATAGGGTATGTAGTCTTCTTTGTAATGTGTAGAAAAATGTTAGTAAGGACAATGCACACAACGCCATCTAGTTTGGAACTATGAAAACAATGCTTCGTGGAAACGAAATATGCACCCGGCTCCCACTTTTTTCTTGCTTACAGAATAACCCTCTGTCGCCTCTTACGACACCCACGGGTAGAAATGGGGTAGCGACACATGTATTCTAACCCGTCGCCACACGGTGTTTATAATATTAGTACAGATTAATAATGTAGTACAATTACTACTAACTTCTGAGTTAAAAAGTATAATCCATTTCAAATAAAGACGCAACAACTATCATTTGAAATTCAAAATATTTCTCGTCTCGATTTGTAAGAATGAATAAAGTATAGAGGCTGGAGGTAAATCTTTAAATATTTATTATTTGACCGATATATTATTTTTTCTTTACTTTAGAGTATGAATAAGAATAGAGAGCGTAATGTATGTTGTTTGTTAAATTTCAATAGCTCTGTGGACAGTCCAAATATGTTTACAAGGTTACTGTTATTTATTTATTATTCTATTAGGATACCTAGATTAATGTTTTTTGTATAGCAGCAATGTTTAATTTTTATTTTATTTTTTGATAACATTTTAAATTTTTCAGGCAGAGAAAAATTCGGTTAAATTCATAGTACGATTTGTAAAACAATTATTTATGTTAAAACTGTTATATTTTACTTTAAAGATACTAGTAAATTACATGTTACATTGCTACACCCGCTCTCGTAAGGACAAATATTTTTTTTAAGAAATAACAAACACACCCAAACAAACAAATTTATCTCTTTATAACATTACTATAGAAAACCTTATATTATAAATGCGGTATTACCAGAAAAAATAACAGTTAAAATATTTTTTTATCTATATCCGATGATCTATAGTAGAAAATTAAGAAAATTAATTAATTTAGTAAATTAAAATTATAAATGTATTATTTTGAACATTACTTTTCTCTTTATTTTAGTTATAAGTTTCTTATATTTTATTTCTGTACTATCATTTTTTCTGTGTAGTTGTGTATGGTCTCAAAATTTATTATTATTATTATTAAATGTTACCAGTACAAAAGTATTATTCAGTATAAAACCTTTTTCTATGAACCTGTAGCGATAAGGGGCCATGTAAGGTTATAATCAGAACGACCTCACGTGCGATATATCGACCATCTGAGATCTACATTTAACGTACAAGGCTTTTCTGTAATTTACGAGTGGAACTTTTAACTATCTATGGTGTGAAATTAGCTCTGACCCGCGGTTTCATGTATACTGACGTACAATGTTATTGTTTGTACTTGTAGCGTAAATAATATGTTATCTCCTTGTGTAGAAATAATAACTTTGTGTCAAAAAAAATTACTTCCTCACATTAAAAGGTAGAAAATAATTTTGATTTTAGTTTTAGAATGTATAAAAAGTATGTGCTTGTTCCTAGTATAGTATTATTAGTATAGTAGTATTATATTATCTGTGACGGATACTAACCTTTTGAATGCATTTTTTTTTTCAAATCGGTCTTTAAATACATCTATATCTATACAGTCCGGTCTGTATAGATTATGGATGTATTTAAATATGTGAAATTACACAGCTATATGTTGAATCATAAGATGTTTGTTCGCTTTTTTTTGAAGTTACCAAGTGTAACGTGCTCGGAAATACCAAGGTGATAGATAAATAATTTAAATGATTGAGAGAAATGCACCATCGTTGATGTGTCGTGGGATGGACAGTAGTGTAGTTTGTGTCGCGTATTGCGTAGTGATGTATTAAGCCTGTGTACGATGGTATTATTCTTCCAACGAAAAGGGAGGATCCTCGATCAGTTCACCAGGTCCGGGCCACAATACTGGCCGACGGTTAGGCCCCAATGATTGATGTTTGGAAGTGGTATATATGCTTGGCGGCGAAAAAATTTCAACATCGCGATTTAGGAATGTCACGATGACGTCACCTCAAGCATTTAGATATTGATATTCCTGTAAGTAAACTAGTTATTTTCTTGGCAGAGCAGGTAATATGGGGAACCTGATGTTAACTGCCGATGGGCATCTGTAACACCAGGAGTATCGCAGATGCTTTACCAGCCTTTGATGGACATATATATCGTCTCTTGAAGGCTCCATTGTCAAATTATATGTTTAAGACCTAAATCTAGGAGTATATGTGCCTAATTAGCGTACTCTATTTTGCTTTAGTTAAAATTTAAGTCGAGGCAACGTACGGACTAATTTTTGTTCGCATTAGTACTTTTAATTAAAAAAATGTTCCACATTTTTGTAGTTGTGTTTTTGGAAATAAGGTGCTAGTACATTAGGTGCATGTGTTAATTACGACTTAATTAATGATTTTAATAACTAATAACATAATGCTTATTTGTTTGAATTGGCTAATCTAAGGAACGTCTGGTCTGATTTGAAAACATCTCACGTGTTAGTGTTGTTAATCGAAGAAGGATAAGGCTTTAATTTATACTTATTTCGTGTGATTTGATCATCATATAAATATCATAGTAATTTGGAAAAAAATCAGTCGGCGATGTAGTCAATCATCAAGTTATTACAATTAGACATAATATATAAAACTCAAAGGTGACTGACTGACACACAGCCCAAACCACTGGACGGATAGGGCTGAAATTTTGCATGCCAAAGAACTTTCAAAAGCTAATTTGGAAAAATTAAGAATTTGAATTGAATTAGAATTTGTAGGTACATGTTATGACGTATGCAACGCTAAGAAAGAACTTTGATGAAACCGCGTGACACACACAACACACACGACACAACTAGTAGTTTTATAATTTCATTTAAATTTGAATGTAAATGTAAATTTCGTTTTTATTCGGATGTAGTTAAAGTCCTGCATACATAGAATATTGTTTAATCGCATGTAGACATAGTCGTGGACAGAAACTAGCGTACACCGAACATTCTTTACGCTCTCTGAAGCACGAAGGCATGCTGTTAGATCGCCACTTTGCTATTAATGCTAAACGTCCACATACCGGTATTCTAACAGTATTCTAAGAAGTTACCTTAACTCCTCCACTCGTGGGCTGCGGTCAGTCACTTAACATCAGGTGAACCGCATGCACCGCTTGCCTGCTTTAACACAAAAAATCTCAACCATGGCCAAAGTTACGTTATAATATATGACGTTGAGAAATATTATTCGGTATCCTTTTTTTAGTTAATTTATCCCTCAAGGGAATGCAAGGGAATCTAAAGTCCATACCGCCTCTTCTGTTATCAATTTTCTTCCAACTCTTATTTATATGTCCTTGTCTGAAATCAAAAAATATAATTTTACACTAAACACTCATTGAATTGGTATACTTTGAAAAATATTTTTTCGGTGTTCTAAGATAAAAGTTTGACATAACTGCAGTATCCACCAAAGAGGCCGAATAGTGACTGAGGTTGAGTGAAGTCGAGGAATGCTCAAGGTACGTATTAGAATACGGATGTAAGAGGACTCATTATATTCACCTAATCCTAATATACTTTGCATAGAACGTCACACTCACTGATTCGCATATTACGGAACGATCGGAAAATTATTTTCTATACAAAAAAATCCGATGCGTACAATACTGAACTGTGGACACCTAGCTTAAGACATTAGTTACGTATGTGCGGTTACCATGGAAACGATTACTATGGTTACCATCGTTTCCATAGTGGCCTTCAGTCAGGTAGCATAGGTGCGCTTTTATAAGCAACTAGCTGTGCTCCGCGGCTTCACCTGCGTAAATAACCCCTTCCTGTGGGATTTCTGGGAAAATTATATGTCCTTCTCCTGGTCCTAAGCTATCTTCCTATGAATTTTCTTCCGAATTGGTCCAGTAGGTCTCGAGTTAAAAGTGTTGTAACAAACCCGTCTTTGTTTTATATACAGGGTGTCCCGTAATGAGTGAAGCATCTCTTGAGGGATGATAACTGAGCTAATAATCTATCGAAAAAACCCAATATAAGTCATACCAAAATATTACTCTTTTTGAGATATTGAGGATTTTGTAGTTTTTTCAAAAATGTTCACCTCGCCCAATGTTTTATATTACCGCTTTTTTGGATACATGCATTAAATATTGATAGAAATATCAGACAACGGAAAAAAAAAGTATTTCAAATTTAGTATAGAGTAAAATTTTGAGGTCAGATTTGATAGTCTGTGGTTTAAAAAAAATGTACCACACTGAGACGGTCAGTGAACTTAAAACTTTTGTATTTAATAACAATTTTAAAATGGTTTTGGTTTTCCTTATGGCAAAAAAAATATTGCAATTTAAATTCGGTTTGAGACATATTTTAATGTTACGTCCAGGATGATACTTAGTATGAAATGTTATTACAGGAGATGCCTTGCCAGTTTCTAGGAAGGGGAAGGGATAGGATCAATGATGGGAAATTGGGAAAGTAGTAGAACAGGGTGGGAGAGGAATGGCATGGGAATACAGGCCTCGGGGCCACCGCTCACCATACGAAAACAGTGCAATACTGCTTCACGCCGATCTTCTGCTGGGGGGGTTATTACTTACTCAGCTCCCACTCTTAAAACGTAGGTTATTAGTGTATGAATAGTGTCTATGTCTGCGTCCTTTGCATGGAGGTTGTGTTCTGTACATATTCTGTTTAAACGTTTAGGGTACAAACAGTAAACACAACCATTTGCGCTATAAAGCTGTTTGATCTTTTTTCATATGATATTTACTTGCTTGTTCAATCCTCAGAACGTTGCAATGCGATATTAGAACGCTAACAGATGTGTAGGAATACTAGATGTGGCCTATTCAATAAAATTAAATCAAAATTAAACTACACTTGCCTATTAATAAATATAGTTTTTAGTGAAATCCATCTTATTACGGTATAGAAAATATAATCGCATGACCGTTTTAGGCCATGGTGGCCAATCTCAACCGAGATAAGTTAGCTGCGCAGGAGATATATACCCAAGCATATTAAAAATAAAACGAGCCGTTTTATTTACGGACAGAACAATATCCTACTAGGAGGATGGTTAACGCGTATCTATAATGAAGGAGGCATAAATATAACTACCAATGCTTAGTTACGATTGGTTGATTATAACCGCTCGTTAATGTAAACAATTCGTGCTTGTTATACTACTGACGTTCCGTCGTTTTTAGGAAATAGGCCATAGTGCAAAAGTGCGAGAGAGATCAGGCGCGAGCCACCAACTTCCTGACTCATGGTTGTTAGTGGGATTTTTGTTTGAAAAATCCCAATAACATTTTTTGGCCCCACTTAATTATCGACCCCTCGTACCATTGTCATAGGTGCAACCACTGGACCAGCGGTCATCACAATTTTCTATTTTTTGACGACTACAACACTAGATTAACGAAGTAGTCAGTTCTCGACACCATATCACTCTTCAACTGTTACAAGTTTCGGGATAATTGCGTTTTGTTCACATCTAGTCCTTTTGATATCTATGGCTGTAACTTATGAAAGTATTCCCCAGTACTTGCTGATTTGCAACGAGACTTATATGACATTTACCTTTATTTTCCTTTGGTGCGGTGTTGAATTGTTTTTCTTGGGAAAAGTATTATTAAAGTTGATTTGAATGTTTCGTTTTAAGTACAGTCTTTTATACGATGAATAACATGTTACAATGCTTTGTGTAACTAATGTGACGATACATGAGGACGGTTGTGTGTATGTATGTTTGTTACCGCAAAAAATACTGAACGGATTTAAATAAAACTTTACAGTAAAATAGCTTGTTACCTACATCGTAATAACACATAAATATAATTACTGTGTACTTTGTGTATTTTGTCTATACCAGAGCGTTAATTTTATTCTGGTTAAATACAAAGAACTTTGTTATCCCGTTACACGCAGTAGAACTTAGAGACTAGAGAATTAAGATTTTTTGAGAAAAATTCAATTTGCCCAAAACATATATTTATATGAAAATGAATCCTTCTTTTTTGTCACGTCATCCGATTTCACTTATTCCTTTTTTGAATTGTCAAAAAAGTTCTCATGAAAAAAAATTAGGCGGTAAATAAGAACGAAATAAGAAACTTAAGGAAAATATAAATTTAACAGAACTGTCACTCGTCAAAGGATAACGTCTGTCGACTAATAATAAAATATAGATTTAACTGAAGATAAGCAAGTACAGATTTAGATTTCCTATCAAAGGGTTGCAAGTTGCAACCTGATTAAAACCCGCGTCCCGAGGGATTACACAGAATTTTCAGTTCACAGGATATGTATACCGTATCAATTGAAAATGCTTTCCTGGTATCAGCTTTTGAATAGTTCTGATAATTTTGTACAATTACATTTTCGATGTAGATATGTGTCCCGTGTGGTAACGGGTTAGATTACATGTGTCGCCACCCCATTTCTAGACGTGGGAGTCATGAGATGTGACTAAGGTTAATTTAGCACTACATCTTCAGCAATAAATAAAAGAATGGGTGCCGAGCATTGCACTATTGGGCTGAGCTCGAACTGGTGAAATTACCCACCCGCAGCAGAAGATTGACGTGAAGTAGTATTGTACTGTGTTTCGTGCGGAGAGGGGGGCCCGGAGGCCTGTATTCCCATCCCATTTCTGTTCATCTCCTCTTTCAATTCCCCATCATTAACCCTAGCCTAATCCCCTCCCCTTCCTACAAGTATGCAAGGCATCTGCGGCACTTTACTGTTATAGATGTTCATGGGCTGTTGCCAGTTGTAGCATAAAAATACATTTAAGAACAAATAATGATGAAAATAAGGATGAAAATAACTTTTATTGTTATTTTAAAATTTGTTGTTATTTTAAAATGCCGCCTCAAGAAAAGTATTTACTTTTAATAATATACATAGAAAATTTTACACAACATTCTGGAAAGGCGCTTTCAGCATTTTTACATAATTAATACATACACATTATAGATACTTAACATATTTTCCTTGATGAAGAACCAAAACTAGTATTTTCATATTTCACATTAATAAGTTAAACGCAAAACATTTCGCGGCACTCACGAAACCTGACGAAATTAGCTGAATTCATTTCGGCAAAGTTTTATATACAATTTCCGTAACAGGAATTTTGGATGTCCATACTAAAAGCATTATTCACTGTTGTATATTACAAGCTTTTAAAGTAGAAACTTACATTAGTTAAATTCTGAATTTAATTCGCATTTTACACTTTTTTCAAAGTATTTGTGAGTTAGGATGTTTGGATGTTTGTTTCTAGGTCTCGGTATTGGTGTACTGTCTTGGTCTCCTGTCTCGGTCTCCTGTCTTGGTATCATATCTAGGTCCCCAGTCTCGCTTTACTATCTTGGTTTCCTGTCTTGATTCTTTGTTTCGGTCTTTTATCTCGGTCTCCTGTCTTGGTCCTCTGTTTCGGTCTTCTATCTCGGTCCCCTGTCTTGGTACTCTGTCTCGGTCTTTTATCTCGGTCTCCTGTCTTGATCCTTTGTCTCGCTTTCTTGTTTCGGTCTCCTGTCTCGGTCTCATGCCGCGGGCGCGGTGGGAACTATTGCCTCACAATATCTGTTTATGTGTGTCTTTTCCTCTTTTAGAATCTGTTTGTAAGAGTTAAGTACTTTTTTATGTAAAAAATATATTTCATTACTGTAACGTAAACAAAATTAAAAACAAAAGCAATAAGAATTGTTAACTCTGTGGTTTTTAACTTCACTGTAACAAATATTTGGTTTGCCCTCAAATGAGCCTGTCTTTTGATGCAGGCTTTTGGAGTTAATACAAAATGTTTGCTCACCACAGTACATTTACATATCGTATGTCAACTGTGTTTGATATTGAGGCACAGTTGACATACTGTTTGCTGTGTTTACTGTGATCGTTTTGCTTTGTTTATAAAATAGTTTTTCGTCTAAGTAATCTATACTAATATTATAAAACTAAAGACTTAGTTTTTTTTGATCGCGCTAATCTCAGTAACTACTAGTCTGATTTGAAAAATTTTTTTAGTGTTAGATAGCCTATTTATCGAGGAAGTCTATAGGCTATGTATCATGCTGATATTCCCACGGGAGCGAAGCCCTGGGGTGCAGCTAGTATTTCTTATTATCATACATCCCAAATAAAAAGTTGTTTATTATAGGAACACAACAATAAAATGAGGTTTTATAAATTTGTCCAAAACAAGTATTACCTACCATGTATTCGGCTGAATATATTGGGGTAAATATTTCTATTTTCTTAAATTATCAGACAGTTTATGTTAGAACTTGTTTACGCGACGAAACAATGAAAATACGTTTAACCGAATTGGCTGAGTGTCCGGTTCGTTAATGTTTAAATCGAATAGTATTCGGTTATTCGGTAAAACCACTATTTGGTTCGTCACTAATGTATGGCTTAAAGTCGGGCTGATTTCAAAAGTTTTTCACCATTTCAAATCTACATCGTCTCTCAATAACCTTTTCTAATGATATAGTAAAATTCATAATAATATAGTGGAGTTGAATAAGAAAAAATGTGTTTTTCTATAAATAGAATCATATACAAATCCATTAAGAAGCAACAATACAAAGCATAAAGTATACTATAATGTTACATTTTGCCACGGAAACGAAACCGCGGGAACAGCTAGTATTAAATAATTAAGTTTAATTAAAGAATTCCACGTGTTCCAAGACTAATGGCCGCACGTGGCTCTGCTTGTGGTTACAAACTTCAGCTTCGTTCGAGACATGGAAATGACTAATATATTAATTGAACGTTGTACAATTCATGACATTGCCTCCCATGGGTACTGTTTTATTTTGTATGCCGTTGGTCTAGTGGTTGCATCTATGAATAAATACACACATACACGCACACACAAACACACACACACTAACAATCTCTATTGCATGCTTTTTCTCTTTATTCATACACCTAAGAATTTTTTCAATAAACTGTAAAAATACAAAATCTATGTGATATTATTGTAATGTTTATAGGAAGGCCATTCTGAGATACAGTTTTTAACTGTTCGGAATGCAGGTGCTCATCATAAAAAGAAATGTATGAATTTCAATGTGATTCACAGTAATTTATATAGTTCATTATGGCTCATTAGATCAGAGACACAGTCTAAAGAATACATACAAGTCTTATAGAAACTGTCACATAGACATCGTCCTAAATCTCCTTCGATAAATGTCGACATTTTCCGTTCGTGTTGTGGGACACGACTTCGAAGGGTGACGAAAACGTGTCTGTGTAAAATTAAAAAAAAATCGTCGATATGTATTGTATATGCAATATATTAGCATCATATGATGCAAAACAAAAACACACACTCTCTCTTTGAAAAGCCATAGTTTTACTTCCCAGTGTGCACAGAATTTATGACATCCCTGAGACTTTGTACAAACGGTAAAACATCGTGCAACCACTGTATGGTTTTAACCTTCTATCAGGGGGTCTCGGGTATGAACCGGGCTAAGACAAAGAAAAATAAATGTCATTAGGATTTGAGTTAAGTCAACAACAGCCAGGAAGTAAGCAGTAAATATTGGCGACCAATCTCAACAGAGACTGGCCTGTAAGAGATATTATAACAAGAAATCAATAAAATACGAACTTACATTTTGCAAACTTGTATTTTCCATTATTGTGCGCCCTCCATAAAATACAATTGCAGTTTTATTTTCCGTTTTATGACAATAAGCAAAGAAGCTTAGGGCGGGCTGTCTCGTGATTTAAAATGCTGACATACTTCCCGTCAAAATTGTTGGTGAGATTATTATTATTTGCATTTTGCTTAAAACTTAATTTTTATCGAGCGAAACGAGGTCTCAGAGTCGAGATGGCCGGGCGATTGTATGTTTGTATGTAAGTATGAAAAACTTTGTCCGATGATAACTTCAGTATTATATATCCGATCTTGATTAAATTGCATAATCAAATAGTTTAGATAAAAGAAAATGTTGCGTTCCAAGATGAACGAAATCGTTAGGGTGTACATGAATCAAATGAATGTTTGTGGATGGATATCTAGAATATGGTTTATACGATTTTGATACAATATCGTAGGTGAATAGATTTAGATTAGAGAGAATTTATAGATAAAGAAAAATCTTGTATACAAAAAGAGCGAATTTAGTGGGAGGGGTTTCGAATAGGCAGAGGCATCATAAAACTTTTCAGCTTGTCTCAAACACCTCGCCAAAAATGGTCCTAGTAATATAGATAGACTGTTTTGTACTATGTAGTCATTAATTCATTGATGCCGAATATAATCTGACTAAAAATAAAATCCACTGAATGAAACTTAGCTTTTCTTATTGTATAGTATATTTAATACGAAATCATACGAGTCCACAGAAATCCCTTAATCACGCTTATATTTTTCCCAATGTACCCCACAAAGGGAGGTTTCACACTAAACTAGTGTTTACAATTTTTCCAAAATATTTGGAAACAAAAAAGAATAGTTACTCAAGTAAAATTTACGATTTGGACATTTTAAGAAATTCTGACACTCATTATAATATTATAGAATACAAAAAAAAACTAAAAAAGAAAAACTTTTCTGAACGATTGGTATTGGTTAATCGTAACAAAAACTAGCTAAGTGTAAATTGAACTCAAGTGCGCTATTTAAAAAAAACCATGGATACCAATCAATGTTTTCTTTGCAAGAAAGAAAGAAAAAAAATCAACGAACAATGATAGTGTCGAAGTAAATAATAAACTATTTTGTACTACGTTTCTAGAAAAAGGTTTGACTCAGCATTAATTATAGTCATCCAGCTGATTTTAAAATGAAATGAAAACTCTTTACTTAAAAATTAATTCCAAATCTCGGAAAAAATGTAGTATGGAAAAATTGTTAAGATATAGAATATCAAAAGAAAGAAAGAAAATGTACTATAACTACAACCACATACTTTTAAAACCTACCCTAGAATCGAACCTGAGACTGCTATACAAATTCGCAGCTACGTACCCATCAGGACGTTCAGTATGAACCCTCCTTTCCATTTAGATCCGCTCCGACGCCAGCCAGACCCGTCTTACAGGCGTCTGGTTTATGCTACAACCAAAAATAAACCTTATATCCTTTCAACAAGGCTACTTTTTCTCCACACGTCTTCCAGGCGATTCCTTCGTCGCGAGAAAATTAACAAAATCCAACCTTATTCCTTTTCGATACGACACAATTTTCTTTACCACTCGTATATATAACTCCTTTATCCCACAACCGCAAACAAAAACAAACCTTAAATCATTTCAATAAGATATGTTTTCGGTTACCAACATTGCTTTTGGAATTACAATTTTTCTGATGCGTATGTATTTTAGTATTTGAATGTGGGACCTCAATAAGGTCCTCGAATTTTTAATGCCAATTGGTTGTTGGTTTTAATAACTTATTTGGGACTTCGAGATTTAGCGTTATTTTATTTGGGTTTCTTGCTCCCTTTTGTATCATAGTATTTATTATATTTTTAATATTAAGTTATTTATAATTTATTTGATGATATTATAAATGTGAAAGTTTTTGATGTCGTATTTGTGAGTTAATAACGGATTACACCGAAACTACTGAACGAATTTAGATAAAAATTCATGTAGACATAGACAATGGATTGCTTAAAGGAGAGCGCGGAAGAGAGAAGTGAAAACGCGGGCAGAAGCTAGTTTTACAATAAAATAAAACTAACAAAAAACAAACAGAAAGGAACCATTTAAAAACAGTTCATTCTTGATATTAAGAGGGCGCATTCCAAAATTACGCGTTTTCATGTCTACTGACTTTTTGTCTGCCGATACCAAAATAAGACTCATCGCAAACAATTTCTTTCAGTTAATAGTATTTAGAAACTTATTCAATATAAAAACAATTTAATATAATAAAACCAATATATTTGGTATTATCATACATTAAAATTATTTACCTTACTAAAAACTTTTTAGAATTGAAACTCTTTTTTACACTATTTCCACATTTATTAATAAACTTTATTAATAAATGTGGGACTAGTGTAAAAAAGAGTTTCAATTGTATAAAATTTTATAAAATGCATTTCCATCAAGAAGTGACAATACAGTCTAAAAAGTCGTAATGTGAATAAATAGGTGAAATAACACAGATTCCGGCTACATGAGAATAACTGAAGTATCCCATGCTAGCACGCGGGTGGAATTCCAAAATCCAAGCAAAATATTGAGAAAACCTATAAAATTTTACGAGAAGTCTTGCTGAGAATTTTAGAAAAACTACATACTATAATGCATTTTAGCTTTGCAACGCAGTTTCACCCATGGTAGTCAGAGAAGTAGTAACTTCTAATGTATAAATGTATATGAAAAATTAAGTCCTCAGCATATAACTTTTTGCCAAAAACAAAACCGTCTTCCTCACACTAATTAAAGCTGCGTAAAACAGTATTGCATTATGTTTCGTACGGTGAGCGGGTACCCTAAGGCATCCTGGTCCTCTCCCATACTGTTCTGCTCTTCTTTCAATTCGACAAGGCATTAGCGACACTTATATATTGTAAATGTTCATGGGCTGTGGTCAGTCACTAAACATCATGTGAACCGCATCCTCCACTTGCCTGCTGTAACGAATAAAAATTATGTGTGCTGAAAGACGAACGTCATTTCATTATTTACTGCTTAAAAAGTATGCGTATCGTGCAATATAAATGACCCCCCTCAATACATGTAAGATTTTAATTTTAATACTCATTATTAGGTAACATTTTCCGTGCTAGCGTCAATTTCAACGAAAACTGAACAAGTTCACGAGAACAATATAGGTTTTAGTGACGAAATTCAATAAACCCAATCTTTGAACAGGATTGGCTATTCTGTGTACCCGTGGAGTGCATACATATGTGTTTTATGTGGGATCTAGCACAATGTAAAATCATTTCAATGTAAAATGAGGAATCGTGTGTTAATTTCTGCATTCATAGTCGAACGTAATTTCTATAAAACTCTATCAGGACCAAAAATTAGACTAGGGCAAGGCAAAAGGCTATGGTTGTCTGTTGTTAAGTGAACGTTACTGCACTTAACATAGGTAGAAGAAAGGATTGATGAGAAAAATAAGAAAAAAATACGATAAAATAGCCTTTTTAAATTTTTTGTCGACAGTCACCAAAACAAAAAAGTATACCTAAAAATGTTCAATCTATATATATAAAAGAAATTCGTGTCAGTTACTCCACTTATAAGTCAAGAACGGCAGAACCGATTTAGCTGAAAATTCGTAGGCAGAAGGCTTAGGACCAGAAGGATGATATAGGATACTTTTAATCCCGGAAATCCCACGGTCGCAGGCTATATACGCGGGTGAAACCGCGGAGCACAGCTAGTTTCTTATAAGGGGCTACCCTATGACTCTTACTAGTTCTTCTCAGTAAGAGGTGCCTTCAAAACCTGTTTTACACAAAAAATCCCAGAAGAGTTGTCACACTAAACAAGCCCTTAAAAATAGAGAAGAATTAAAGAGATCCCAAATTTAAGTCAACCCTAGAAGTATGATTTTTGATTCCGTCAAAACTGTAATTTTAAAATCCGGCTCAAAGGACCAGCAGATAAGATTCACTATACATATCTCAGCTTTATTTCCCCGGGTATGAATCTAGATATTATTTTTAATGCGCTTTGCTATAAAACTATTTTGAAAGTGTAAAAGGTAATCCTTCTTGCGCTGGAAACTTCTACCTACTTGCTCTTTGGACTCATGGTTTAATATTTCAATTATTAGACATATATATTATACCTACAATTATAACATATTTATTACAATTTTATTTTCATTTAAGAATATTTTAAATAAGCCGCACATAATAATATTGACTATAATGTTCTGTATTATGTATGCGACGTGAAATAAAATAAATATAAAAAAGTAAATTAATTGTTCCTTTTAATGAGGTATTATTGAAACGCCTCAGGTTATCATCAAAAGCGAGCAATAAAAAAAAATTGTCTGGCCTATAGCCTAATTATTGGTATATCCGACTCAACAGATTTTTTCAAATCGGACAATTACTTCCCTAGATAAGCGCGTTCTAACATACACAAACAAAAAAACAAACTCTTCAGCTTTTAACCTTTACGTAGATAATTGCAATTTACGGAAATATCTTTTTGAAAGGAACCTATCATAAACCTGTTTGATTAATAAAAAAAATTAAAAACATGAAACTTCAGTGAACAATTGCTAGAAAATTAATTTTTCATCAAACAATATAATGATAAATTTTTCTATGAAGCTTTACGAGTAATGCACGCGCAATTTACTTTAAATACTTTGTTAAAATTCACAGTTCTTTTACATCAATATCACATAAATGTTTTAACGATGGTCGCGAGTAAAATTGCACCTCAAAGGAAAATTAATTAATACACTATGCAATCTGAATCTGAATTTAATACCAGCGTTATTCGTAAAATGTTATAAATAGAATACTTGAAATTGTTATACTTTACCACATAATATACAGGGTATAGTAGAGTTCTTTCTGGAATGGAATTAATTTTGTAATACCATTTGGAGACAAAAAACTCTGCTGTAGAAATGACATTTTACTCAAAGAAAACATCCCTCCTCCGACATTCCTTTTCCCCATGTGGCGACGTGTTAGGATACATGTGTCACCTCCCCATTTCTACATGTGAGTATCGTAAGAGGCGATAGAGGGTAATTTTGCTTAACATCTTCAGCTATAAAAGAGTGGGAGCCGACAATTGCACGATTGGGTCAAGCTCGCACCGGTGATATTACCACCCCCCCTCCTCCTAGTAGAAGATCGACGTGACTGTTTCTCGTATTGCACTGTTTCGTACGGTGTTTGCAGGTCCGGCCCTTTCACATTCCTCTCCCATCAAGAATTCTCTCCTTATCCCCTCCTCTTCCTTCAATACATTCAAAAGATAATCGTATTTGTATATTCAAATTTCTTATTTGTAATAAACATAAATAAATACTTAGTAAATATAGAGTAAGTATAATTACAATCATCAGAACGATATCAATAAAATAATTTTTATATAAATGTTCTAGTCCAGTAGAAACAATTTATGAAAACGAAATTAAAATGAACAATTAACAATTAACAAAATGTGACGTTAAAGTGTGGGACCATGTTGGCAATGACTAAACCTGTGAGTGACTAACGTGTGAGTGAGATGGGCAGGAAACGTTGGCAACATGCAGATGATACTAGCTGCTGGAGGCGGGTAAGTGAAACTTTAGTCAAGAAAACAGTCTAAGAAGATATTTTCTAGATTTTTATTGTTTGTTATTAAATTGTTAAGAGCCTTAGGGGGTGGCGAACAGTGCAATTGCCTCACTAGTAGGGGCCTCGCCCTAGCAGCGGCCTCGCCCTAGCAGCGGCCTTACCCTAGCAGGAGCCTTGCCCTAGCAGGGGCCTCGCCCTAGCAGGGGCCTCGCCTTAGCAAGGCCTCGCGTATCCTGATAGTTCTGAGAATGATTACCACCACGCATGTTTGTGATAGGCGTCGCGTGTGTTGAAAGACGCATCTGACCTTTCAACCCGCGCTTTTCTTTCAATCGAAAATTACGTAGCTCACACATTAGATTATTATTGAACTTTAAATTGAATTCTATTCTAAATATATACATACTTAACAATATTACATCTCACTAAGTCGGTTTTATTATGAGCTGCGTGGATTATAGGATTAAAAAAGGTTTTTATTTATTAATAGTACTAAGCTCCCAAGCTTTAACATCTTTTAAATTATTAAAATTAATCTGCTCGTTACTTTTCAGGGTCAAAAAACAAACAATCCATTTTTGTTTAATTTATTATAAATTTATTACAGCGCCACCTGCACATAGTTTAGTAAACTACGATAGCGTTCCGTAGCAAACATTGGAACTACACGTGGCAGCCGCAGTTTAACCTATTACTCGCTAGATGTCACTATTTCGACATCTACGTAATGAACCACTATGATAGATTTCTTCATCTCCACTAGGTGGCGATATTATCAGAAATTATTATATGACTAGTATTGAAAAAGTGACGTCAATGCTTTGAAGGATTTCTGTAGGACAGACAAAACTCAGACTTGTTCTACATTCAGTCACCTATTTGCCTTTTTAAAAAATGGCAGGCATAATGAATTAATAATTAACTAGTATCACGATGGTACGATTTTACATATTTTTAAAAACAAAGGAATATATTTTCGTGTGCCTATGTATTACTTACTTAGTTCGTTAATTGATAGGAATTTATCTCATTCTTAGTAACTACTAAGTAGGTACTTATATTAAATGTAGATCAAAGAAAAATCAAATATTTTATATAACAGATATAATAAACACCAGAGAATTTTTTTCTAACCGTAGTATAAAAAATAGTTAGAACGTGAAAGAACCATTGAATGCTTGCTGGAAATAATTTCGTAGAATAATAATTAGACAGTTTTGCAACAAAAACTTAACTTGGCAAGTTGGTACGCCATATATCACGTTTAGCCAGGCTTTTCTGACATCCAGGCACATTAATGTTGTGCAAAGAACCTTTGTTTCGTTCTGCCTTATTGTTAAGAATTTAATAAAAACTAGACGTCTACTGGAGATGGCTGTTCCTCTCGATTCCACTCATTTAGTTGCGTACTTGACTATATCTTTCCTGAACCTAATAATTATCATAATCCCTTATATTATTTTTTATAACAGCTTACAACATAAGTAATGCAGATGTCTTGCCAGCTTGAAGAAGGGGAGGGGATAAGGAGGGGATTGTTTCACGCCCGTCTTTTGCTGGCATAAGGGGTGGATAATATATTATCAGAAGTATACTATACTATAACTATTTACTATCTTACTATTGTAATAACTATAACATTGGAAGACTTATATGGAGTAATTGGAAACCAACAACAGTAATATTAAAAAATTAAAAAAAAATAAACATTAAGTTCTCATACTATTTTACTAACTATTAATTTTTATTTTCAGGTAAGTCTGCGAGTAATGTTATAAATGCAGCTTAAGGTAAGATTTATTGAATCTTAAAGTTCTGAAAAATGGATAAGCTACAATGGATTAATTACTGAACCAGTAAGTAAATAGTGTTACCTTGTATTTCTCATTGTAAAAACATCCCTGGTTTGATAAACTGCTTTAGGTCGAACTATTTTTTGAGCTTTAGTGATACTCACGCACGGCAAATATTGTTTTAAAAGCCCTTTTTCAGATATAATTGGTAGATTGTATTGTGACCTGTTGGTGGAAATGCATTTTAAGTATGTATTGAATTATAGACTTTTTACACTATTTCCACTATTTATTAGAACATTTTATTTAATTACCCCTTTTCCTATAAATAGTGGAAATAGTGTAGAAGGTAATTAAGTAAAATTTTCTAATAAGTAGTGGAAATAGTGTAGAAAAATTTTTCAGAGTTTCGCTTTCGAAATTAATTTTTAGAAGCAAATAAAAACGTTCTATAGTGTTTTGTAGGCCAATTTACACCAACCCTTCTTGGCCGTAAGTTCTACCAATATGTTGAGGGCGTGACGTGACGAATGGAGTGATTTGGAATATTAACGACGTCACTCTGATTGATTCAAATGCTGGTCTGCGGTCGCCGGAGACGATTCATCTGATGGATGACAGCTTGGACTGATTGCAGAACGTCTTGCAACCTTAAATATAAGTGTTAATATTTATTTATATCACTAACGGCCGTTTTCAATAATGTACCAAAGATTATGGAAAGATTGTAATCTCAGATTGAATGACATTTGATTGTCAAAAGTCATAACAAAGGCCATCCGTCGACAGCGTATTGAAATCAAAGTAAGTGCAAATAGATTTGCCTGACTTTAGTAAGCGAAGCAGGGATAGATAGAATATTGAAAACGGCCGTAAATAAATAAATATTCCTGGACATTTAACACAACGCCATCTAGTCCTAAACTAAGCAAAGCTTGTACTATGGAAACTAGATGACTGATAGACATACTTTTTGTGAATACATAGATTAATGAACACCCAGATCACCAAAATTACTACGTTCATCACATAATAATTTTGTACTTGTGGGGATTGGACCCACACCCTCCGGCGCAATAGATCATTGCTGAATCCACTGCGCCAATCGGGTCGTCAAAAATGCTTACAATTGTTGGAAGTATACTGTTTATGTTGCTGCTGTTCGCGCGAGCGAAGCGGCGGTCAAAACATAGTTTAACTATCTATACATATAATAAAACAGTAACCGAACCATTTCTGTACATTGAATATTTTTCAAAAAGAATAATTGATATGCAACATGTATGTTCTATAGATACTAAAACCATGGTTAGAATTTTTTTTTTGTGTTTGTCTGTTTGTCTGTCTGTTTGTCTGTTTATCTGTTTGTATGTGCGTCAATCACGTAATAACCACTGGGCAGTTTTTTATAAAATTTCACATGCTGATAGATCAAAATTAGGTGCAAATTATAGGCTACATTTTATTTGAAAAAAATAATTTTAGGGGTGGCTCTCCATACATGTAAACGGAGGGTATAAAAATAAACTCGCAAATACATCATTAAATTTGATGTCATTACAAAGGTCTTTAAAAATTAAATAAAGGTTTCTAAATACGTTTTTTGCTAAATTAAACATTTTTTGAGATATATGCTTCTAAAGTCGTGAAAATGTCATACCACGTGACAATATGAGATTTTGGTTGACTTGCGGTCATGTCACGTATAGATACGGTAAAAACACTCGATAAATTCTCAAAAACCTTCACAAATATATAACTCTTCGCCCGCGGCTTCGCTGGCGTGTGCTACAACTTTCTGTATCTGGAAGAGGCGCGCGCACTGTGAGATTTTGGTGAAACCTATTTCCATAGAAAATTATAAAGAGCACTATAGACATATAATTATAATTATGAGCGGTCCTGCGACCGTCATTTTTCTAAACTTTTGTCGTGTGCCTCTAAAAAATACAGAAATTAGTAGACCACGCGTGCGAGGCCGCGGGCGGAAAGCTAGTAAATACATAAAAAATATGGAAGGTTTATGCTTTAATTTCAATAAGTTTACCCACAACCGTGGCTGTTTCAAAGGCACATTACGGATTTCGTCAACATCCCTTATTTTGTCACAAAGGTAAATTGTATTTAAATTGGCGAGGGGCTATATTATCCTTAAGATAGCTTGTTAAATATCGAAACGGTTGCAATGCCGAGGTTTTTCATCCAATTTCGATTTGTGTACTCTATCTATATGTCCGTCTCTTCTTCAAACCTAAACCACTGAACCAATTTGGTTGAAATTTTGTACAGAGATAGTTTCGACTGCACGGACTGCGCAGTGCATACGTCAATGTCTATTGTGCCAGAGGGTTTGATTCCCACAGGTAGAAAATTATGATGTGATGAACATTGTAGTACTCTGCTGTCTAGATGTATGTTTTTACAAAAAAGTATGTTTAGGTATGTCTATCAGCTATCTACTTTCCATAGTACAAGCTTTGGTTAATTTGGGATTAGATGGCGTTGTGTTAAATGTCCGAGTATATTATTTATTTGAAACCCAAAAAACATATAATAAATAAAGACCATTTTGGTCAGTGTTTTTAAGAGATAGCAGATTTTGATGAACTCAACACCTGTCAAGTCTGCAATTATCTTCAAAGTGAGGTCTGATTTATTTCACAATTTATGCGACGAAATAAAACTTTGAACGCTCCAGTTTCTCGATCTAGCACATTTTGAGATGGATAATTTAAAGATCTGGTGGATAAAATACTGATTATTTTTTTTGCTTAGTTTTCAAGTGATTTATATTTAAAAAAAGTAACTAATTATATTCCAACCCTCATATTAACCATAGGTTCAGTGGTTGTCGCGTTAGGTGTTACAAACGAGAGATCGTAGATTTGATTCCCGTGGGTTATGAAAAATAACCTGGGCAGGCAGAGAATATATAAATCAAAACTATATATTCAGGGACATTTAACACTACACCGCGCCGTCTAGTGCCAAAGCAAAGCTTGTACTGTGGAAACTAGATAACTGACATACATTTTTTTTATAAATACATACATATCGATAAATTAACACCCAGACAGAGAATTACAACGTTCATCACATCATAATTTTTCTACTAGTGGGGATCGAACCCGCACTCTCCGGCGCAATAGACCATTGCCATATCCACTGCACCAATCGGAGAGAAGGCACATTACTTAAATAAAAATTGTACTAAGACTGGTCAGTGAAACGGATTTAACATAAGCCTCATGGCCCATACGCCCCACGGGTCTTCACTTACATATCATATTTATATCAATCTATAAAGCTGAAAAGTTTGTTTGTTCGATCGCGCTAATCTCAGGAACTACTGGTCAATCAAAGGAATTTTTTTTAGTGTTAGATAGCCCATTTATCGAGGAAGGCTATAGGCTATATATCATCCCGATATTCACACGAGAGCGAAGCCCTGGGGCGCAGCTAGTTAAGAGTAAGAGTCGGCTGATATAGTTGTTAGTTTTTCACAAACTTACTAAAATTGAAAAACAATGAGTCGTATCATTCTTCTTTCGTATTTACGCTAAAATGCATGTTTTAATAACATATTAGTTCAAACACATTAACCTTGAAACTTGAGGCTTCATAACAAAAATGTTACATGAAATATACCTAGTTGTTATCTTCGTTTACTTACAAATTCAATGTTATCTCTGAAAGGAATAGTTGGCCTATTTCCTAAGAAAGAACTTTACATAAAGCAGCAATGATACTTAATTACGAAGTATTCTCTTTCTGTGTTTCATTAATAAAAACGTGTTTCCTAACTTAAGTCGGTTTATCGATCCTAAAGTCTGTACCTAGTCTAAACCACGGTATTCTAACAAAAAAGCGAAATGAACGGTTGTTTATACATTGCTATAAAATATTAATCAAGCTAAGTGCTCCATTAAATGCAAGATAATGTAGATTAAAAGTACTAAGAATTTTGGTGAAATACTACGTGGTAGATTTTAATTTCAGAGCTGGTACAATGTTACGTCACCCCTCGGATGTCAGGATTATACTGAGATGTTTTAAATTAAAGTTATATAATATATGACATTTCTTTTTGATGATTAGTACTTTCTGTATATATGAAATGATAATTTTGTGCTTAACAGTTACATAAATGGTGTTATCTTAACAATGACCTTAGCATGCTATGATCACAAAAAGCGTACAAGTATTTATTTTTAGCATTTTGACATATACTAAACAAATTCATACAATTTCATTGATAAATTACAAATAAACATTAATATAAAAAGTCATTTACATTATAATAGCATTTTTAATAAATATAAATCTTTCAAAGTCAGCAAAAATTAGTAAAGCTTGTAAATTAGCTAATAACTTATTTTTGTACGATATGATACTGTATTTTGTTTTATAAGGTGTGGACAGTAATTTTATCTAAATTATTTTGTATTCCTACTTCTTGAGGGAACAGCATCTTGATTTATTTGTAATAGAAATCCCATTCTTCACCTTTTTTAATAAATTAGACCGGTTTCGTTCGAAAATATGACGATGGTCGAACACCATCGTCTACCGATCATATAGAAAAGTAAATATCTCCCATCCTATTCTACTCCTCTCCCTTCCTATCATTGACCCTTTCCCCTATCTGCGATACTTTGGTGTTGTGGATGTTCATGGGCTGCGATGAGTCACTTAATCAAGCCTTTACAGAATTTGGTGAAGCATGGTGAATCGTTCCAATCTTATTTACCTTGGCAGATATAAGAAATTTCCTACGAATTTCAATATCAGTGACCAGCCTCGATAAAGACTAGCGGGGTGCTGAGGTATTCACTTTAAGAATCAGATGGGATGGAAACCATCAAATAAAAGACAAGAAACAAATCTTATAATATGCAACTTTATTTACACTTCGAGGCGAGTGTTTTAGCGGTTGTACAGTGTCCAATTTCAAGAGAACTTGCAAACCATGCACATAAGCGTAGATAGTTATGAAAACGCAGGAATAGAGTACATTCTATTCCCTTATTTTCATAGCTCCACAAAAGCAGTGATGTCAGGCTCAGGACAGCTAACTTCACGTGCTCTTGACGCAACTTTTCTTATACGTAAGCCATGTTTGCAGAGTATACACCAACGTTTTGCCATTTATTAAAGCATGCATGTAAATGTAAAATTAGGCTATCTGAATGAAACAGTGAGGTCTGTAGCGAATTTAGATCAGGGCCTGTTTGAATTACGCATGAAACTACGCTGGATGTAGACATAGGTTGCAGATTTAGGAATGCTGGAAAGGCTTTTAAACAGGACGAGGTTTTGTAAAGCATTGTATGGTCTATTGTCAAACTATTTATTCTGAGAGCTAGGAACATTTTTTGCGGAGACGTTTGAGGCAAGCTGAAAATTATCTGATGCTTGGCCTATTGTTTCCTAACTAGAGACCAGGCTGGTGAGTAGCGTGCCTTTTTTTAAACCTAGCAATTAGAAAGACCCACTGAAAGACCTATACTATATTATATTTACTATATATGTACACCATATTCTATCTCTCTATAGCGCCCCGCCCCGACCTCGCACGGGTGTAATGCTGATACTACTACTAAACACACGACAGAAAAACTGTGAACGTTGTATATAATAAAAAAAATATTTTATTATTTGATAAATCTCGGGTTCTGACTGCGTTTGCAATCTAAGCAGAAAAAATGATAATTAACGACACCATATTAGAAACCTCAAAAAATAACAGTATTTCTAAACTATTTAATGGATGTTTGATTTATAAAACTCGCACATAAGTCACGTTTAACACAATAAATAAACTTAATAGAAATCGCTTCATCCGTTCGTAAGCTATGATACCATAGACAGACACACTTAATACTAACCATATACTCAACTATATCCATACATATATCGTACATAATTCATTCACAAACACACATCAGAATAAAACCCCCTTGTAGCGTCAGTGGTTAAAAAGCATGGTACCATCTAGTACCGATAACTCCCGCAAACAGGACAGCCGGTATTCCCGCAATACCGCACCGGTTTGATGCACCAGAAAAACCGGGGCCAGAATTTGCGAATTGGAATTAATAGCTGGCAATATTGCACTGGTTTTTTTGTTTTTACTGAGCACGGATTTCGGTTAATAAAACGCTGTCGACTGGTACGCTAACTGCTTTAATTATTTATGTTTTTATGTTATTGTAAGGGAATTTAACAGGTTCTGAACTCGAATTTTACGGTATATACCTTTGATGTGCAATGTACTTTTTTCATAAAACTATAAATCCACTAGCTGAGTTCCGCGGTTACACTCGCGATATATCGTCTATTTTCGGGATAAAAACTATCCTATGTCATTTCTAGAGTTTCAAAGAATCTCTACACTAAATCATCCAAATCGGTCCAGTCGAAGCCTATTCAATACGAACAAACAAACAATCTTTCCTCTTTATTATTTTATAACTTTTGCATAAATTATTTTTTAATACTTAATTAAAATCTTAGATATAGATAAATTAAAACCCAGACAGTAGTAAATTACAATGCTCATCACATCATAATTAGCTATCCGTGGGGATCGAACCCGCACCCTCTGTCGCAATAAACACTGTTACCACTGCGGCAATCGAATCAATATAAATATAAAATATAAAAAAAAATATTTTAATTCGTAATTTAAAGGCACTTATAGAATACATTTAAAACAATGTTGTTGGGAGTGATCGTTAAAATACGTGTTACGTTACCTCAAGTTAAAAGCACGTACGAAGTAATTTCTTACATTTTAGATTTAATGTAACTTTATACAGAGAAAGAACTCGAAATTTTACCTTTTCTAGATTTATAATGTGTGAATGTAAACTTTATACATTGTTAGCAACTTAGATAAAACAAAATATTTAACTTGAACAATATGTAAAATTTTTGACGCATATATGTACAATTTATGAGGCTTTATATGAGGGTTTAAAATGATATAATTATCCACAAAAAATAATATATTGATCTTCATTGACTCTCTAACTTACATTAATATGAACTCTCAATGTAACGACTGAAATTTGTCCTAAAATGATTAATATACTTACACGTTTGATAATAAATAATTTGTAATCATGTTCCATATACAATTCATAATAATTTGGCATAGCCTATTGCCATTGAACTCTTTTCTTGCTTATTACGTGATAAGGTACGCATTTTGAATGTCCTGTACAAATTATGCGCTAAATACTTCGATTAACAATACAACAGTCTCTAAATGTCGAGGCCATTTTTATATTTATGCTAACTCTCCCTGTACGAGTTTGGCCTTATTCAGCAAATACCAATTTTCACTCCCAAAATATTTTGTCCATTTTCAAATTATCGTGTTTCGAATGTCCCGTAAAAATTATGCGCTAGATATTTCGATTAACAATACCACAAAGTAACGATTCACACTTTAAATATTTAGGTGATTTTTATATGTATGTTAACTTTTCCTGTACGAGTTTGGCCTAATTCAGCAACTTTCACTCCCAATTTTCTCTAGTTTTATATTATGTCAAACCTATTCCTAGGATTTAACCTTCAGCGTATCGATATTAAGAGTCGTTTGGAAGGTGCCCAAAATCGCCAACGACACTTCTCAATTTATATTGTTATCTAGCGAGAAATAGGCTGGGTTACAAGGTCCTAGGCGATTGGATCTTTGGTTCAGTGGTTAGGAAGTTAGTGTAATCAAGAGTTGCGTTTTTTTTTTCTTTCTTTCTTTCCTATTGACCGATTTCGCTCACGGCGGCATATCTTGACAGAGCCAGCGTAAATGGTATTATATTATTGTTAGAATATGTGTGTCGCCACCCTATTTCTACCCGTGGTTGTCATAAGAGGCGACAGAGGGTAATTCTGCTGCTTAACATCTTCAGCAATAAAAGAGCGGGAGCCAAGCATTCCACGATTGGGCCAAGCTCGCACCGATGAAATTACCACCCCCCAGCAGAAGGACGGCGTGAAGCAGTATTGCATTGCATTGCCCGCGGGCGCCCCATGGCCTGTATTCTCAACCCAATCCTCTCCAATCCTGTTCTACTCCTCTCCCAATTTCCTATAATTAATCGTCTCCTTATCCATCCCCTTCCTTTAAGCCGTCAAGGCATCTGCGACACTTTAACGTTGTAGATGCTCATGGGCTGCGGTCATTCACTTAACATCAGGTGAACTACATGCTCCTCTTGCTTGCTTTAACATACCTTTACTCTGATAAGATGGGAGATAGACTCGTCTCGAGAGAGATCAACACTTGACGTCATTTTAAATAGAAAAATCTCAAATAGCTAGAAATAGACTAACCGAGACCAATGACAAGCTGTAATGCGTCTAAAAATAAATAATCGATGATTTGCTTTCGATAATTAGGCCTATTCATCAAATATGTAGGCTTAGAGTGGTTTTAGAGTGTTTAAATAGAGTGCATTAGGAATATATTTAGATGCATCAAATTAGTGAATGTTCAATAGAAATTGAAATTGCTTTTGAATAAAATGAAGAATATTTAATTAAAAGCTTTGTATGTCATTAAATCAAAAAAACTTTAGATCCAAGTTATAGCGTATCTGTAAGCGAAGTTTCATCAAAATATATTCAGTAGCTTCGACGAGACTGACATCCAAACAGCCAAACTTTGGCACTTAGAATATTAACAGGAGTTCTTTTTTGAATAGTTGTACAGGATAATTTTCAAAATTCATTTTCTAACTTTGTTCCTTGTTTTGTTTACTAAAGTCAGACAAATCTATCTATTTGCTCTCACTTTGATTTCAATATCTTACTGGCGGATAGCCTTTGCTATGCGGTCTATCTTACCGTTTTCAATAATGTGTTACGATAAATTGTTATCTCAGATTATATGACATAAGAAAGCCATTACGCATAGCAAAGGCTATCCCTCATTAGAATATTGAAACCGAAGTAAGTGCAAATTGATAGAAAATATTAAAAACACCCGTAAGAGAATTATAACTACATTAGCAGCTTATATGAAAGCTTTTTGATACATAATTTAAAACTTTATCGCACAAATTTATCTAAACTGCAATTAATATTTCTGCAACTTTATGCGTACAAACAAGTAACGATGTGAGGGTAGTTAGTAGTTTGATATAACAAAATCTGAAAAATGTAGTTTTGGAGTTCGTTAAAAGTCCCGAAACAAGCATCGTGGATAACGAGCTTGGTTTGACAAATAACATGTTCAGTATGTTCTTGTTTATTTTATTCGCGAGGATTTTCCATATTTAATTCTGGTCAGACGCCTTGATCACGCTCCCTGTAATGTTTTCCTCTATAACAGTTCCTAAGCATTGTGACGACCTGGTGAAGCAAATATTATATATAGAGGGGCGGGAGTAAGGTCGCGATGATTTTCCATATTGAATACTGGCCTTGATCACGCTCGCTGTTATGTTTTCCTCTATAACAGTTCCTAAGCATTGCGACCTGGTGAAGGAAGTATAGATGGGCGAGAGTAACGATACAAGGACAAATTAATCTATACAAAAGACAGTGTAGCGAAAGACACAATTAATCTATACTGGTCTTTCTGGTATTGGTATTGTAAGGTGATGAAGTAAGAATAGCAGTTTAATAGAATATACTAGATAGATTGTATTGTGACTTCTGGGAAAACATTTTAAGTATTTCCACTATTTATTAGTAAACTTTATTTAATTATAACCGGTTTCGAAAATTCATTATGATAAAGAATTTTCGAAACGAGTTTAATTCAATGCTTAGTTTTATAGAAATTTCCATCCCCAATTTAACAGCCCAGAAAAAAAACTGACCTCACCTTCTCAATGTCTCCCTCAAAATATCTTTGAAGGTCATTATCATTCAGTCCATACATGGTAATACCCTTCTTTTTACATAAATAGATCTTTCGAGACATTTAGGCCCCATCTGCACCGTTGTATTCATTGAATAACAAATGCCCCGTGACACATGCCCCAAGGGATCCATTGCCTGATCTCGATACAAGGTAGGTTTTCTTGAGGAAATTTCCGTAGAATGCATGGTTATTCGAATGCTGTATAGGATGTGAAGCAAGGTCTCAGAGTCGAGTCGAAATTTATCCGATCTATCGATCGATTAAATTTCATAGACGAATAGTTTAGACAAAAGAAACTGTCAAGTTCGAAGATGAGCGAAATGCACTCATTTCCCCCTATCTTCGCAACCCAGTGGGGGTCAAGTAGGTGAATGTTTGTCCGAGGATTTCTAGAGTATGGTTTACCCGATCTTGATAAAATTTTGGACGCAAAAAGCATAGATAATGACAAATCTTCCCCCCTCTTTCCTGCGGCAGTCCGAGGTACTTTCAATTCGATTGTAACGTTCGCGTTAAACAGTAGAAGCCCTTCGTGCTAACTGTGAGAACAATAAAAAATCAAATGTAAGTAACACAATTATATCACTACTTTCATTGATATGTCGGATGCGGGGAGCACAAACTTAACTCATTTTTAGGGTTCTGAAACTCCAAAGGATAAAATCAGAACCCTTATAGGATCACCTTGGCGTCCGTCTGTCTATCAAGAGCGTTTATTTGAACCTCCCTTAAAAAACTATGAATATTTCTAACAATAAACTCAAACAATTATCTCAGTGACCCACATAACCGGCGATTCCCCGTTTATCTAGGCATAACAGATTTAATTAATTTCATTTGTCAGTGGAAGCTCGCATTTGCGTGACATTTCCCAAGTAAATGCTAGACCACGGCTTTTAAAAGTCGGCCATGTTACTTTTTTGCTATGATTAGCTTTCCTCCTTTATTTTTCTGTACATTGAATATTTTTCAAAAAGAGTAATTGGTATGCAATATGTATGTTCTATAGATACCAAAACCATGGTTAGAATTTTTTTTTTCTGTTTGTCTGTTTGTCTGTTTATCTGTTTGTATGTGCGTCAATCACGTAAAAACCACTGGGCAGTTTTTGATAAAATTTCACATGCTGATAGACCAATATTAGATGCAACTTATAGGTTAC
>LQNK01000275.1:129347-183035 GCA_001586405.1 Phoebis sennae | reverse complement strand
TTTTCAAAAAGAGTAATTGGTATGCAATATGTATGTTCTATAGATACCAAAACCATGGTTAGATTTTTTTTTTTCTGTTTGTCTGTTTGTCTGTTTATCTGTTTGTCTGTTTGTCTGTTTGTCTGTTTATCTGTTTATCTGTTTGTATGTGCGTCAATCACGTAAAAACCACTGGGCAGTTTTTGATAAAATTTCACATGCTGATAGACCAATATTAGATGCAACGTATAGGTTACATTTTATTTGAAAAAAATAATTTTAGGGGTGGCTCTCCGTACATGTAAACGGAGGGTAAAAAAATAAATTCGCGAATACAACATTGAGTGAGGTTTCATTGGAAAGGTCTTTAAAAATGATATCGAGGTTACTAAACGCGTTTTTTGCCAAATTAAATATTTTTTGAGATATACGCTTCTAAAGTCGTGAAAATGTCATACCACGTGACAATGTGAGATTTTGTTTGACTTGCGGTCATGTCTATTTTACTCTTAACATGTTGATACGGTAAAAACACTCAATAAATTCTCAACAACCTTCAAAAAATAACTAACTCTCCGCCCGCGGCTTCATTCGCATGGGCTACAATTTTCTGTATTTTGAAGAAGCGCGCGCACTGTGAGATTTTGGTGAAACTATTTCCATAGAATATTATAAAAAACACTATAGACCCGCGCATAATATATCAGCGGTCCTGCGACCGTAATTTTGTAAAACTTTTATTGTGCGCCTCTAAAAAATACAGAAATGAATAGCCCACGCGTGCGAAGCCGCGGGCGGAAAGCTAGTATTATATATAACTAGCTGATCCGCGCGGCTTCGCTCCCGTAGCATAATGTTATATATATAGCCTATGTTACTCGTGGCTAATATAGCTTTCGAAAGAATTTATAAAATCAGTTCATTAGTTTTGAGCCTATTCATTACAACCAAACAAACAAAGTTTCCCTCTTTATAATATTAGTGTAGATAAAATCAGACCGTCCTTCCGTCTTAATGTAGGTATGTGATTCGTAGTCTGATCGACCTTCCTCGGCGCCTCGCCGTCTCCCCAACGTCCTGAATGACTGAAACCCATTCACTTTGCTCTTGTGACCTATTTTATTGAGTGTTAAATTAAACTGTACGTCTTTTTTTTTAGTCATTTTAACAAAAACTAACAGCGTTGCAGAAATATGTTGGCATTGTAACCAAAATACATTGAAAACATTACCAATCTCATCTCTCAAACAATCAATCTTTCTTCAGGCTCTATAAGTGAACTTTTTCGGATAGGATTAAACGCTTTTTATCTTTTTTGACATTGTAACATTTCCCTTTTTTAAGATAATGTACACATCCTCTGTAGTTGTTTTATGGCAGAGCCAGCAAAAAGGCAGAACACGGAATCGTCATTTTTTTTTAATATTCTATGAGTGACCTATTATATAAACTGTACCCACAGCTGCACTGTACCCACATAGTTGCGTAATGCTACATACTTTACTCTAATCAAAAAGAAGAAATAAACGAACTTCATAATATTAATATAGATTAGCAATCATTCTAAGATCCCAAAAAACGTCGTACATATAAGATACGATGCTAATTTAGTACAAAAATAAAAATAATTCTTTCTTCGTATTTTATGTCGTCTGAAGTCCAAATAACTAACTTGGCGCTTTCTTGTCCCCCTCTGACCTATATTTATCTATATTTCTATATTAATATACAGAAGAAAGATTTGTTTATTCTTATTGAATAGGCTTCAAAACTACTGGACTGATTTGTATGAAATTTTGTACAGATATTCTTTGAAACTCTAGGAAGGACATTAATAATAACAATTCGTTTATTTCAGGCATCACCCATATAACACGCCATTAAAAATAATAATTACTTAAAATGTTGTCAAAAAATTATTACCATAATTTATACTTTCAAAAATCATATTTTATACTTTTGAATACATTGTTCATTTAAACAATTCCTACATAGTAAAATATTTTAAGCAGTATTATATTTAATTTATTTAAATAAAAACTTCTTATTTTTATGAGTTTCACGGATGTCGTGGCGCCGCTCTGTCTCCCATATGAATGTCTGAAGTAATCCATTTAGTCAACTCTTCCGAACTATCGTATAGCTTGGTCAAGGTCACTGAGAGTTGCCAATATTAAGTGCAATAAAATTTAACTATTTTATGTTTGTTATAATTATTTTAATTAACATCATGTATATCAAAAGAAAACATTGGCTTTTTATGTAGAGTTCTCAAAAATATATTTAACCAACAGAAAAGTTACCAATTAATTTAAGAAAAATCGAGGAAAACATTATAAATAAGTATAAAATTTATATTTCTGTGAAAAAAGGTCTTGGTATGACAGGATTAGATCAGATACAAAAAGCATAAATGTACATATACATATGTATAACATAAATACCACACAAACCCATTTAGTGTAGTATCAATAGGTCATAGGTATTTCATATAAATTAAATTTTTGGATACTAACTCACACTGATTTTGTATTATTGACTGAGCGAAGAGAGATCTGAGAGTCGAGTTGGCCAGGGCGATTTCACAGGCAAATAGTTTAATTTGAAGATGAGCGAAATCGGTGGTGGGGTAACGAAGAGAGAGGGGGTTGAATAGACGATTTTCATATGAATATAGTCGCGTGGGCTATCATTTATACATTACAAAGCGAGGTGTAGCTTGGGGCGAGCCACTAGTTCAATTTTTAAAAAAATGCGAATAAAACACCCTATATAAGGGATAATAATAGGACAAGGACATATCTAAATTGCCACTAATAAACTATGAAACCGCGTCGAAAATAAACATTAAGCGAATCGGTAATCCGGACTTAAGGAACGGCTAGTCCGGCTTAACCGGAGACATGGTAATTCAGTAAGCCGGTAACGGAAAAACGGCTGGCAAATAATTTTATTAATTTAAATGTATATTGGTGTATGATTAATGGATAATAAACTTAGTATTAAAACTGATTAAAAAAATAATAGTTATATATTTTTTAATGTTACAAGAAAATGTTTTGTACTAATTTTTGCCTACAGCTTCACTCGCCTAAAATTATAACTCTTATAATAAACTAGTAAGATGGAAACTATTTTTAACTAAAACAAATTAATACATTTTTACAATCAATAAAAATAGACAATCTTGCTTTACAATTATCTAACCAAATATTAAGGATTCGAACATAAGACCAGATCGATACATGCAGCAAAGTAAAAAAAAATGTTATAGCAATGGTCACCCTAACAACCGTTACTATAGAAACGAAAGACTTTAACAAGTGTGTCGGTCTCGACCGATTAAATCTTCGCTAGTTGAAATTTTTGAATCAAAACTAAATTAGAAATATTTTACAAAAACCTTCGTATCTAATGTTGTGTATAGAAAAGCTTATTTTCTACATTTATATATAGAGTTCTTCTACATGAAAATAATCAAAATTACCACAAAATAACATATATTTTCATAATATTACACTAATAAAGTAATAACACAAACATTTAATACAACGATAGTTAGTTACACATCATAACTGTCAAGAAAATTTAACTAAAATAAAACGCGACACAAATTGTTAATTAAATATGAAACTACAATTATAAACGGAAACTTTAAATATATTTTTATAAATTGTAAAGTAATTGAGACATTCATGAGACGTGAATTTTGACGAAATAAACTTATTGGCTGATTACGACCGGATGCAATGAAATATAAATGTAGTTGGCGTTTAATGTTTTTTAAAATATTTTGTTTGCTACAAATATGTATGAGAATTATTTATGTGTTAATTTGTCGTACTTATGATATTATTTTGGTTTAGTTTTTATAACAATATATCATATTATAAGACTGGTACCCAACTAATTTATTTTTATGTGTGGATATATTATTTCAACCGTTTTCAATTTAAAATGGTAAATAAAATCTTTTGTTTTATTGACGAGTTTAACTCATATGGTTTTAATTTTTTTACTAAATACAATGTAACATTTATATTTTTACTATTTACTGTCAGTTTTGTACCATGAAAAAATCATACTAATATTATAAATGTGAAAATTTTGATGTTTGGATGCTAAGATGTCAATGGCGCCGCTATTACTGAATTTATTATAGTGATATTTCATCTACGTATAGACTTCTAGTTGATCTGCGCGGCTCCACTCCCGTAGCATAATGTAATATATAGCATATAAAATATAGCCTATGTTACTCGTGGGTAATGTAGCTTTCAAATAGTGAAAGAATTTTTCAAATCCAGTAGTTTTTGAGCTTATTCATCACAATCAAACAAACAAAGTTTCTCTTCTATAATATTAGTGTAGATAGAGGAACCTTAATTCAACGCGAGTGAAGTAGCGAGCACATGCTATCTCAAATAATTTCGATCGCTCGACCTTACATAGCCTCAAAATAATTTCAAATAAGAGAAATGGCAGTGAAACTCTTAAACCACCGCTGACCGTAATACAAATCGCTTCACCGCGGCTGCCAAAACTTTTTCAAATTACTCTTCAATCAAGCTGCCAAGAGCAACAAGTGCTGATTATCAGTCTAATACACTGTTGAATGTATACAGGAACCTGTAGTGAGGTGATATATGTAGCAAACTCAACAGACGTCTTGTCTCAACTGTTACAACTGATAGTTTTGTACATTTAATAGTTTTTTCTTTGTTGCTCACATCCAAATATTTTTGCTTCGGAAAAAGTAGTGTCAGTGTGGTCTTACGTGAGCTTTTTTATTTTGACATTTTAATACATCCTCCGACAACCATTCATCTATTTAACCCGTCCACTTTAATAATAATAATATATTTATTTGCAGAAAACATGGCATTTACAGGTACTTAAATATTTATAGTCCATATGTGTTCCTTATGATCAGCATGCAAATTTATAAAATTAGTTTTACAATTAATATCTTTTGAATTTTATAATTTGTCATGGAATTATGTCAAAATGTTATACATTGTTAGGATTAATAAGTAAATTAATCACTCGTATAAACAATACTCAAGTTATACTTGGACAAAGTTTTTCATACTTACATACAAACATACAACCTGCTATCTCGACTCTGAGTGAAATTAGAATTCAAATCGTTATTTTTAATTGACTTTATTAAGTTCTTTAGAAATGTCACATTTTTTAACCGACTTTAGAAAAAAAGGAGGAAGTTGTCAATTCGACCGTATTTTTTTATATATGTTACCCCATATCTCCGGCGTTTGTGCCTTTGCCTATTTTTAATTTAACAAGATTTTGCACCGATTTTGTATAGATCTCAACAAAAATAAAATTATTTTCTACTAGTATAATCTTGTGTTTGTTTTAACGCGAGTACTTTCCATTTTAAATAAAATACTTTTTAAAGGATTTTAAACGCGGTTTATTATACAGTCTCCCGTGACCACGCTCGCTGTAAAGTGCTCGAAACGTCGGGTTAAATAATAATGTAAAATAATGTATAATAAACCGCGTTTAAAATCCTTTAAAAAGTATTTTATTTATTTTCTACTTTTAGAGTGAGGCAGTCGGTTCTATTTTTTGGCGAAAACTTATTATTTTCTTCTCAGTATAAAATCATAAAATCACAGACGCAGACAAAACGATAAAAAATATTACTGACTTCATTGAAAATATCCCAGACTTGTCCAACTACAATCCTATTAATAAAGTAGTCTAGGAAGTTAGTTACCAGGGATGTTATGGTCGGTAGTGTCGGATACGGATTGGATACGGATATAAAAATAATTAGAATACCGGATTCGGTTACGGATACGGATATGAAAATATTTCGGATTATCGTTTAGTTTCGTATAGTTTCGGTTATGGATATTAATTATATTTAAGATACCAAAAAAAATACGAGGGAGGTCGATTAATAACTAAGCGACAGAAAAAACACATTATGCAAAAGACACGGGCAGCTTGTAACTGTGACAACGGATCCCATTTAGACTCCACGCCTATCCGAAATTATCCGAATCTTTTATATCGGATATCCAATAGTTCCGGTTGCGGATACGGAGTTCCTTAACATCCCTACAGTAGTTACCAAACATTTTCTTGTTTAGATTTTAAACTGTCCTCAACCACGTCAAACCAGTTAAATAACAATGAAAATAATATTTCAATCTTCAAACGCAGCTATTAAATTCACTGCCATACGTACGTCACTGGTGTCCACGCGTATTTTTGGACCGAAATATATTGTGGACCGTTCATATTCACTGGAAAACTGGAGTTTCTATTAAAATATATATATTTGCTTTTCGTGCAGCTTTATATGCTATCTGTGGAGTTGTAAACTAGACATAAACAAGATTTATTCACAAAAAATAAACATAGTTACATAATGGCAGAAGACACAAGACAAATATGAAATACAAAAATAGATAATTAAAAAAAAGAACTGAAGAACATTAAAAATTGGTTGTTATGTATGCGATTGTGACATGACCCTGGCTTATCAGGTTGTGTAATAGTAGATCAGTAGATAAACTACGCTAAAACTATAATAAAAATGTTTCTTGCCAGTACTTCTCGGTAGAATATAATTTCAGAACTGGTGGTAAATTAAAAAAAAAATTTAATAAAAATTATAAATAAATAAATAAACATTTTTTTTCCTTTTTAATGGAGTTTCACAATTTTTGTCAAAGACAAAGTCACATAAACATAATAGATTTCTTTGCAAAACATAATTTGTGACATTAACAAGTATAAAAAAAATTTTGGACATAAGCTACAAAATCCTGTCCCTTTAAATAACGAATTATCTTTTGAAAATTAAATGTTTATCAGCCGTTAAGGGTATTTCGGGGCACGCTTAGTTCGTCTTAATAGCCTTGTGTGAAATGTCTGGAAATATATTCCTTCCGTCGGTTTGTGCCAAAACAGGGCGATGTTACGTATAAATACTGAAAACTAGATGTTTTTGATTTGAAACTAGATTGTGTAAACTTTTGCTATTTACGAATAGTAAGTTATTTTTTGAGTAACAAAATTTTCAACTACATTAAACATAAACATATTTTTAAATCTTTAAATAAGGAATTAAAAATTTACATTTTGAGTCGGAACAAAGCTTTACTAACTCACGTCCACTCACGTTAAAAAATTTTCGGAGAATAAAATTTAACCCGATCTATTTATTAAAATATTATATTTTTATGTTACTTCAATTAGGATTTTTCGATTTAAATTTGTCGCCATATTTGACGTAACCTGAGTGGAAGTCAAATTAAGGTAACTTTTTACTATAGGTACTAGGTAACTTCTTTACATATAATGGAAAGAGTAACATTATACTAGTTTTACAGTTGTTCCAAACAGCTCTTTATAGATAACAAAATATTCAGTCTTAACTGGAAATCGCATTATTGGAAATCGTTTTACAATAATTGAAAGGTTGTTCTGAAAATTCACCTTCGCAGTCGTAACTAAGACCCAATAAAAAACGATGATCGTGCGTTTGTTATGTTTATGAACTTAACCGTGACCAGTCTATTTCGTAAGAATGTTAGATCCTTTAAAGGGCTTTTTTTATATGCATGTTATATGCTAATATTATAAAGAAGTAAGCCTATAGCATATTACATGTTATACGCTAATATTATAGAGAGGTAAGATTTGATTTTTTGTTTGTTTGTTTATATAGGCTCCGAAAGTAATGGAGCGATTTGAATAATTATTTTACCATTGGAATCCCACACTATCCTTAGCTTAGCCGCGCGCAACCGCTAGTTCGGGGAGCCATGCGCGATTAATGGTCTATCTAACACAAAAATATTATTAACAACAGATCAGTAGTTCCTGTAATCGTTCATATAAACAAACTTTTAGAATAAAAGAATAGAAAGATTAGAAAAATCATTTATTGATACACAACTCATTATGCCCAAACTGGGTCTCCACTCAATGTACAAACGGAATTCCATGTTCTTTTCAGTTTTGTATTATAACATCCCTTTAATAAGACTTTATAGTGGATAAATAATCGACATTTCGAACCTTTAAATTGAAACAGTCAATGTGAAACGAGAACCTATTATTAATTTGAAACAAAGACTCTGTCAATCGAATCGACTGTTAATATTGTACACAGTTAATGAGAAAAGGGTCTAACATCAAACTTTTATATGCGACTTTCCTTTACCAAAAATGAAATTGTTAAGCTATTAATATGATGTAAGAAGTGTCTTTTTAATTTGATTCATGTCAATCGCACTGCGCTTAACTATGAAATATTAAAAAATTGTACTGTCTTTTGCGTAAAGAGCGTGCAATACATATTAAATCCACAGTTATTATGAAAAGAGTGTATTATCATACTTATACAAGCAATCTCATATGTTTCAATATCAATCGTCAAACTCAGTTCTTGTATAAGAGGTCTTCCAATCAAAATCGTGACTTCGAACTATGGAACTTACAGTACTTAAGTAGGAAAGATCATATAATTGCTACTTTTTAATTTACAGTAACTGGAAATTGAGACTGGCTGACTTTTCATAAAAAATCGTGTTAACTATAGGTATATTTATGGTTATAATAAAAATGGTCTGTCATCAAACAATTATTATAAGCGAACTTATACGTTATACGTGACTACGAACTATTAAACTCACAGTTATTGCGAAAAGGACTGGATATCGTTTTAGATATATCTATATGACCGTGAAAACGAACTATTAAACTCACAGTGATTGTGAAAAGGGCCGAGCATCATACTTTTACTATATAATATATATGAATGCATTTCATCAAAGCCGTTACAATGAACTATCAAACTCACAGTTATTGCGAAAAGAACCAAACATCGTACTACTACGATATATCTTCAGATGTGTTTCATGAACGTGAAAACGAACTATTATACTCACAGTGATTGTGAAAAGGGCCGAACATCAAACGTAGTGATTTGTATGAACGATGGTGTCATAATAATAACGTACCAGAGTCACTCCCACCGGTAAAAGATAAATCTTATATTGCGTCATTGAGACCAATTTAAACCACTGAATCACCGCGACAAACTTGTCTGTCTGTCTGTTGCGCGGTTGACAACATTGAAAATAATCATTATTTATTGATATCGTAAATATTATATGTTATATTCCTTTACGTATGTTTTGTTGTCTAGCAGAAACCGCTATCGTAATTATAAGACCGTTTAAAATAAGTTTTACACTTGCTTCTCTTTCATCTTTTCAGTTTCTTGTTTTTCTCATGATTTTTTTTAAACATATCTCGTGTTTCTGGAATACATGTTTTTTCTTCCATTCTTTCTATAGTGACTATATTACCTTAACCCACGATGTCGGCCGCGTGAATTTCCCGTGCAAATCCCACGGGAATTATACGCATTTTTTTCAAACATACTTTCGCATTTAAAATAATAATAAATTAACATGTATGTATAAATTAACCATGAGAAAATATAAACATAAATATAATTTCCTTTAGTAGCGATTATAATCATTTAACAAATATGTTTAACTTTATGCTTTTTTGATGCAAGACATGACGATTTAAAATTGCCAAATTTAAACTCTTATCTTCTCTAAACAATTAAATTTATTTCTAATTAAGAGTTTATATTGCTATCTTATATTTTTGTAATCTAAATAGTATAAAAATCAAAAACCATTTGCGAAATATAAAGTGCAAATCGTCGTTCGAGTCGAGTGTGCTCTTCACTGTAAATGGTTGTTTTAGAAAATATATAGCAGTGTATATAAAATTTCAGTGGAATACTATTACAGGTAAATCTTAATAGATTGAAGATTTTTTCATTATTGGTTGATATAATTAAAGTAAAGTTTTTATGTTTGCGTGTCAATCACGCTGCAACTAGTGAACGGATTTTGAGGAAATTTCGTATACTTACAGAGTCAATAAAATACTTTTTAAAGGATTGTTTTACATTATTATTAATCCGACGTTTCGAGTACTTTACAGCGAGCGTGGTCACGGGTGACTGTCATTCACAAATAATGAATAAACCGCGTTTAAAAAGCCTATAATAAGTTTTTTTTTTTATAAGAAGGTAAACGCGTTAAAACAAATACAAGAAAATATTACCTGCAGATTATTATTACGTATTTATTGATCTTACCCCGGACTTAATGTGAGCGAAGCCGCGGTCTGAGGTTAGTTTTAGAAAAAAATATATTTTTTTTTACAATACTAATTATAAAAACCGTAGATATTTTTTTGTTTGCTTGTTAACGCGATTATCTTCGAAATTAATAGATTGATTTGAAATTTTTTTAGTCATTACGACAGGCACGTTCGAGAGAAAAGCTATAGACTATCATTACGCGGGGAAATCCGTAGGGCACGGCTAGTTTAAACGATAGATCGACGTTAAACAATGTAGTACTAAACAGATTGTCTGAAATTGCAAACGCTTTGCAATAGTCTAGTTTAATAGCTTCATTATAGTAAACAATGTCTAGGTACAGAGCGGGCAGTTAAGTATGAACCGTAGGCAAGGGTATGAACGGCGGTACATATCGCCTTTATACATAATATGAAATGTATCTGTGCATTTTCGTAACTGACTTTATTTTATTAACTGACTTTAAAAGTCGGAGGTTCTCCATTCGGGGCGTAATTTTATTAGGTTTAAAGAACTATATTCCTCAAGAATATTATACAGATGGTACAAAATAGTTCACTTAATGAGAAACACTTTAAAAAACACATTAAAAACTTATGCTTAGGTTCGTATCTAATATAATAAGATCAAATACCTTCTTCTTTCTTCCTTATCTTTGCCTGTTCCCATTATTTGGGGTCGGTGATTGAATGAAATAAAATAGCGTTTTTACTTCTTATAATATGCTTTCGACACATCGTAATACGTTTAAAATTAATGATAAACTCATGTAATTTAATGAGAATAACAAGCTTAAAATATACCAAGAATATCTTATATCACCAATAAATTATGACACTATATGTCAGTATTATTCTGCTAAAACCTATCCATAGAACATTTGCGCGCTCTATACCTGTTTATGCTCCATATATCGCACTGAGCACGCTATTAGCCGCTCAATACAATTGTACCTCCTTTACTGTGAAGCTAATCCGGTTGGTTATGCTGCAAATTACCTCCATATTCTTGAGCACAAAGCATTGCTGATGTAGATGATAGAGGCGCACATATTAATATTTAGTTCAAATATTTCAAATGTACACTTATATTATAAAAAGGATAATTTTGTTTGTTTGTTTGGTTGTAATGAATAGGCTCAGAAACTACTGGAACGATTTGGATGAAATTGTGTACAGAGATTCTTTGAAACTCCGTGAATGACATAGGATAGTTTTTCACCTTTAACTTTAGAAAATCCTACGGGCACGGGATACAGATGCGGGTAAACCCTAGAAGCTCAACTAGTAGTAAATAATAAAGTTAAAGTTGAAAAGTTAGAGTTGTAAAGTTTACTTGAACGCGTTAATATCAGTTACTGATGGTCCAACTTAAAAAAAATATGCTAAATAGACCATTTACGAAGCATGCTATAGGATGTATAAAATAATGGTGCGGGAGCAAAGCCAGGAACGAAAAGCTAGTTATAAACAGAATAGTAGAATTTTTAAATAATCCAACGCAGCATTAAATAAGTTCGCATATTCCATAAAAGGCAAGGTCAGTAAAACAATTGTATTCAGCAAGAGACCTCGATTGCCAACAGCTAGGCTAAATTATTGACGATATGCAGTGGTGTTGCCAACATTTATTTTGATTTTTACCAACCAATGGCTGACATAAGTGTCCACTTTGGAATTGTGAATTTGAGCAAATGTTGAGAGGTCAAGCTCTCAAGTGATTTCACTTCGGTTGGGATATTTTCTGAAGGTGTTTATGATTTATGTAAAGTACTTAGTTTTAATGCATCATCATTATATTCACATGAAGAAATTGTGCATTGATACCGTGATTTTTTGGAATTTAAGGTTATAGCGTTATTAATAAATTGATGAATTATAAACTAAGACACTTAATTATAGAAAAGCTTAATAATGTCGGAACTGCTTAACAGGTATAGAAGACAAGAAATTAATTAGATTATATGTACAGAATGAGGTAGATTGTGATTTAATTAAAAAAATAACTTACCCTAAGTTGGCTTTCCAAAAAGTTATTTTGATTGGAATACCATTATTAAATAACACGAGATATTTATTTCTTTAAACACTTTTCTTTATACGTCGCGTTTAATCGTTAAATCAATTTTTCAAAAGTCCATTGGCGCAGTTTTTATTTTTATTAAAATTGGCCTCGATATACCTTTGGGATCGGCCGTGAAAGCCCATTTAAAATTCTCTCATAGATCTGCACAACATTCGTGATGACAACCTGGTTGACGTAACTTGATTAATACCGTTTAGCAGATTGTTACATCTGTCGCCGTAATAGTCCTGTCTATTTACGGCCGTTTTCAATAATGTATCAAAGATTATGGATAGATTGTTATCTCAGATTAAATGACATTTGATTATCAAAAGTTATGACAAAGGCTATCCGTCGACAGCGTATTGAAATCAAAGTAAGTGCAAATAGATAGATTTGCCTGACTTTAGTAAGCAAAACAAGGGATAGGTAGAATATTGAAAACGGCTGTAGACATTCGAAGCTACTAAAATGCACAACAAGCTAAAAATGGTTGAAATTGTTCAAAACATATGTAAAAACAAAATTTAAAACCCCCACTCGATACGGTCGGGGCAAAAAAAAAATACCCGAGGTCTTAGATTAAAAAAATGGGTTTTTCGTGAATTTCTTAAAACCGGTCAGTTTTATCGCAAAATTACTTCAGAGAGAATTGTAGATCATAAAATTATCTATAAAAAAGGTATCAATATTTTTTTTCGAAATAACACCGTTTCTAAGATATACCGAACTAAAGCTTCACCTTAACATTTTGGCCTAATTTGACCGGACTATAAGTATAATTGTTTGATTGTATCAACTAAAGGTAGGCGTCCAAAAGTCGTTATGTGTGGAAACCTGTGGAAATGCGTTCCCTACGATGCGGAATAGTGGACGCACTTGTGTGACATTCTGTACAGAATCATATGATGTGTCCGGTATGTGGACGTCGAGTATAATAGTCTTCTCTTAGATGAGACACATCCTAATATCAATACTTTAGTTAAATATAGTCTAGTTATCTCCGCCGAGCGTGCACGGTTAGGCCAAGCTCGCAGCGGTGAAATTACCACCGCCCCAGCAGAAGTTCGACGTGAAGCAGTATTGTACTGTGTTTACGGTGAGCGGGGGCTCGGAGGCCTGTATTTCCATCCTCTCCCATCTTGTTCTACTCCTCTCCCAATTTCCATTATTAATCCTCTCGGTATCCCCTCCTCTTCCTTCAAGCCGGCCTTCAAGGCATCTGCGACACTTTGCTATCAGTCAGTCAGTCACTTCAAATCAGGTGAACCGTATGCTCCGCTTGCCTGTTTTAACATAAAAAAATATGTACTATTATGTTTTTTATATTTTTTGAAAATTTGTAATACTATGGTATGTCATTTACACTGGGGATCGAACAAAACTCATAGATCAGTAAAAATCTATCTAGTATGGAGTGCCACAGCCATATTTCTAATCACTTTGATAATTTACTTGTTTAACAGTAAACGTATCATCAATCAAACGTTTAATTAAAACCGTATTGCATCAATAAATTAATGGCTCCCAATTGAAAGCGGACTTTATTCCCCACTAATAGAGTTTACATTACGTATTGCGTAAATTGCAGTTTATTTTTATTTATTTTATATGTCTCCAGTGTATTTCTGTCAATGTCGGAGGTGACGCGGAAACGTAGAAATTGTGACGCTAGTTACAGGTTGGTTTCGGAATAGATTCGTATTTTGATGACAATTATCATGGTGGAAAACGTTTGATAAAGCGCTGTTGAAATGTAACGTATTATGAATCTTGAATTAATTAATGAAATCACACCTATTATATTGTAGAAAACAAATATAAACACTAACACTACTTATAAAGCTATGGACGTGGGACCACGGCCTACTTTTTCAGAAATGACTGCCCCACGCCAGACTGACAGACCCTAGTAACCGTATTTGATTATGCCTATAGTGGGAATGTTTAGTACTTGCTGCGACATGCCTAATGCCTGTAGCCTGATGCATGGTGGCTTGGCGCTTAGCGTGGCCTGGTGGTCTTAACTTTCAAACAAAAATCTTTGGAGTCTAACGTCAAGCCAGTGACGTATGTTTTTCGAGAATCCTCCCTTTTCTAATCCATTTGGATACTGTTACTAATCCGCTACTTTCCCCACATATTAGGCACACAAATAATATCTTAAAGTACTTACTTAAAACTATTAGTGTAGAAGAGTTCATTGTTAGTGTAAACGCGTTAATCTCCGCAACTACTTTATAGATTTGGAAAAAACTTAATTATAGGCTGTTTTATGATTGCTTAAGGCTACGCGAAACCGGGGGCCACAGCTAGTTCTAAATATTCTTAGAGACCATACATATTTGATGGGCCCCCAATTATCCGTAGATATCGTGGACCGCAATGCGTCCTGCCCTTCCCAATATATTATTTATTCAGTACACTTTCTTACAAACGTAAAAACAACTGTGATTTAAAAATGACAGTTCACTTACTAGGGCGTATTCTTGAGGATATTTAATACGAAGTAATGTCCTTCTACCTTATTTTTAAGGCCATTTACGTCAGAGGTTAGCCGACCTCTTATCAATATAATGAATACTAAAGTAACTCTTCTATTTGTCTGTCTCTTCTTCACACCTTAACCATGAAACCTATTTGGATGTAATGTTATACCAGTTTGACACCCCAGAAAGTATACTATACTTATCGAGTCGATTTTCTACTGGGGGAAGGGAATATTTTCATGCAACGCTCGGCTGCCACTATTTTATTGTTGAATATGTTATGCAATAGAATAAATTTCTGTCTCCTCTTACGACGCCCACGGGTTGAAATGGGGTAGCGACACATGTATTCTAATCCGTCGCCACACCGTAGAAAACTACTACCACTCTCTACTTGTATATGAGTTTTGTATTTCAACTGTCATCTACAGTAATATTACAAAGAGGAAAACTTTTTTTGTTTGTAATGAATAGGCTCGAAAAATTCTGGACCGATTTATAATAATAAGATTCAGAAGATATAATAATAATATTTTTTAGTGTTTTAGTGTTAACACTAAAAGAACAAAACACATTGCTGGCCGCAGAGAGAAAAGTTCTCCGGAAAATACTGGGTCCAGAAAGGAAAGAGGATGGCACATGGAGGGTCCGAAAGAACACCGAAATTGAAGATCTTGTGGCCGAGCCCAATATCATTGGAGAATTCAAAGCACATCGTCTCCGGTGGCTCGGTCACATAGAACGGATGGGGGAGGATCGGGGTGTCAAAAGGGTGTATCTGGGACGACCTATAGGACGACGTCCTGTTGGGCGACCTAGATATCGATGGAGTGACAGAGTGGAGGAGGACTTGCGCGAACTCGCAGCCCGGAACTGGCGAGAAAGGGCGCAGAATAGAGAGGAATGGCGTGCTCTTGTGTCGGAGGCCAAGACCCACTTTGGGTCCCTGCGCCAGGGGAGTAAGTAAGTAAGTAAGTAAGTAATAATAATATAATATATGTATTTCCAATTCAAAGATTTAAAAAATTCTATCACCATTCGAAAGCTGCAGTATCCACAAACAACATAGGCTATATTTTAGGTGAAATAACTATATACTACGGGAGCGAAACCACGCAGAACAGCTAGTATGTTATAAAAATTAATTGTAACATTTGACCACGGGCACTTCATATAATATAATTTAATCACCAGCTCTTAACTGGGGATGTAAGTGTCATCAAATTTGCATATAACACGCCGTTTATCCAGCAATTTCATCTCATGATGTTACATACTAGCGGGTCACCTGTTCTCGACTATGTGACGTTTATTTACTTTAAGATTTTAGAAAGTAGAATAGTTATAGCATAAAATAGATAGAAGTCAAACTACGTACAGAGCGTGCTCGAGGGACGCACACAGAAATTGCTCACCCACACAATATCTGGGACTACATCGGACCATTTTTTTTTATAATATGTCTAAATATCTATATACATAAAACGAGCGACTGACTGACATAGTGATCTATCAATGCACAGCCCCAACCACTGGACGGATTAAGCTGAAATTTGGGATAAAGGTTATGACGTAGGCATCCGCTAAGAAAGGAATTTGACCAAAATCCCACGGGAATGGGGAAAACAGATATGCGAAGGTAAAACCGCGGGACACAGCTAGTATAATAATAAACGTGGAAGAATATCTATACAGGGTGTAATTTCTTAATGCCACCTAAAGGGAAAGTACTCTAAAACTGTAGGAAGAATATTTTACTCAAAGATAATGTTTACCTTTTTTTGGAAAGGAAAGAAATTGCCACTTAGGGAATATTAAGGATTAAAATCTAATAATATTACAACATTTAATTTTATTGCATCGACCAATAGCGTCACTAACTAAAAGGATGAAATCTCTTAAACAAATTTAAAGGAAAACCATGAACCATATTTTTAATCTACGTTATAATACGCAATTATATCACATATAAGAAAATTTTAAGGACTTTTTTTAAAAACTTTGAATGTACTTTTCTTTCCGATGAAAAATAAAGGAATGTTTCTTTGTAAAAAAATATATGTAATTTCCCTTCAGGTGGTTACACATAACATATACAAAGTTCCACTCAGTATAATATCATAATCGATTCAGTAGTTTATGCGTGAAAGAGTAACATACAAATCGCATTTATAATATAAGTAGGATAGAATCAATGCACAATTCGCGTAGCACGAGTCTTAAATATCTCAAGCTATCGCCGCTTAATTAAATTTGTGTTCATTTAGCAGTCAATATTTAAATAGCGAAGAATCCTGCAACTGATATTATACATTTTGAATTTCATATTTGCTTCGTTTAATTGTTTTTACTTATATTGTTATCGTTTTATTGTGCTGTTTATCAATTTTATTTGTTGGTTTTCCAATTAAAAAGTAATCATGCTGTAGAGATAATCTAATTTATTTTCAATTTTTTTATCCTCCTACTAGTCTCTCTTGCTGTTGGTGGCCTGGAAGAGATCACAACTGAGTGATAAGGCCGACTAGTATGTTAAGAAAGTAGATGTAAGAAACTTTACATATTATGTTATTATATTTTGTATTACTCAACACAATAAAATGTATAAATAAATACAAAAAAATAATTAAAATAGAGTTCTCCTTTCTTATCTTCCTTATCTTTCTTTTCTCTCTCTATCTCTAACTTTTACAAGCTATTATATGTATAAGCTACTTCGATCACAAATTTGCATATAATTATTTAAGAGCCATAAGACTGCCATACACTTGACTATTAACACTACAATTGGGACACATGTCGGTCGCACAGATTAGTTATAGTTGCATATACAATGACAATCGTCGTAATTCATTGGTGTATGTGTGTTTGAATCTAGGATAAATATTTATTATATATTACATATAGTGATATAATAAAGAGGAAAGATAGTTTGTATTGAATAGGCTCCGAAACTACAGGACCGATTTGGATAGAAATTTTGTTCAAAGATTCTTTGAAACCCCAGAAATACTATAGTTATATATAACATAGGATAGTTTTTATCCCGCAAATCGTACGAGAACGGTATATAATACAGGTGGGGGGCGGTATATAAAACCGCGGAGCTCAGCTAGTCTACACTAATATTATAAAGAGGAAAACTTTGTTTGTCTGTTTGTTTGGTCGTAATGGATAGGCTCAAAAACTACTGAACTACGATCGAGTATCGAGTGAGAGAGTGGAGTATCGAGTTCACTATTTTAAAACAGAAAAGTTCGTTTTACGTTTGAAAAACTTTTGAATATTTTTTAAAACAAAACATAATATAGACAGAAAAATCAAAGCAGCAAGTGCACAAAAACCCAATCAATTTACATAACAAAATATTCTATAAGTGCGATTATTATCTCTAATTGCAAATAACCGAGCTATGAGAACGGACAGTCGTAGTATTACGTCAAACATTAAATGCATGTTTGCCTTTATCCTATTGTTTGCGTTTGGTAGCCATGGAAGAAATGCGATTTATTAAAATTTGTTTGCACGAATATTTCGAGACATGAGTTTTATTCTGGGGATGGAAAAGGGGCGGGGAGGTAGGAGGGGGGCAAGACTATTCTGAAAATTTAACAAGTCACTTATTATTTGGATTACTTGAATACTTAGTCTAAAAATTCACCTTGATTAAAATAACTCCTGTTTTTTTCCTTTTATCTACACTAACATTAAAGAGGAAACAATGTTTGTTTGTAATGAGCATGCTCGAAAGTACTAGACCGATTTAAACGATTATTTCACCGTTCAACAGCTACATTATCCACGAGTAATATAAGCTATATATAATATTATAATATAAGCTATATATAATATTATGCTACGGAAGCGAAGCTGCGCGGATCAGCTAGTTTTCTATATTAGCAAAATCGAGTGAAAGTACGTTCAACCCATGTATTTTTTTTATTTTTACTTCAACCTTCCGTTATACCGCGAACCCTTACGAGTATCGTAAATGTTCCCTTCTAAATTTACATATTTATTCACATACGCAAAGGGGGTTCATTATTAAAATAAGTTGCATATTCACAAATATGGAGGAAAGGAGTAAAAATGGAATTTTGCTCTAATCTTCTCAATACGAATAATACTCGAAACTCGCTTTTAAATATTGATTCAAAACTTACCGCTAATATAATTCGAATATATTAATAATATATGACTAAAAGCTTCCCCAAAAAGTCTGCTTCTACTTATTGCGCGCTTCTATTCCTAGAGCTAGGCCCAGTTTATGTGGAGGAGTTTAAGTCAACTTGAATACTTGTATGATGCCTCTTCTATTATGCCCCGACATGGTACTGTAACCGGTCGGTCTGCTTTCCCATTGATTATGAGAAAGGAATAGAAAGTGCACCTGTGTTTGCAAATATACATGTACTATAATATCTCTTGCGTACTTGGCTGATCTTTGTCTATTGGCCACCATGCCAGTCTCAGTCGGGAAAGCATTACAAGCATCTGCTCTCTATGTGAATCATGCTTAAACCAGTTTACTTTGCTGATCTCTGTTGATATTATCGTTCAGAAAGAGTATCTGTCGAGGATGCATTACGAGCATCCGCTCTCTATGTGAATCGCGAAATCCAGTTAATTTTAAACCTTCCCTTGAACCATCTACAAACCCTTAGAAGAATCGTAAACCCTAGCGCCCTGTCCCGCACCCAATTTACATATTTATTCATTCCCATGGGATTAAGTCGCGGGCACGTATTGATGCTTTGTTTTTGATATCGAGATTAAAATCACTTTTTAAAGTAAATTTCATGCTTGATAATTATTACTAGCTCTTCCACTTCGCTTCGCTCCAATAGCATGCTGTTATATAGCTTATGTCAGTGAAGATGTAGCTTTCGAATGGTGAAAAATTTTTTGAAATCGGTCTAGTAGTTTTGGTGTAAAAACATTACAAACATGTATATAAAAACATACGTGTTTTCTCTTTATAATAATAAGTTTAGATAAAAGAATGTTTGTTAAAGTCAATTTCAAATAAGAGTAAAAAAGATAACACCGACTGTATCACTCATTTAAATATCTTTTCTTCTTTAATAATAATTTCAATATTAAAATTAGTTTTATTTCATTGTTATTTTAAATGTCTGGAAAGTTTTCTTTAAAAACATTTATCGGTACCCTTTATTCGATAAATTTATTACTTTTATTTATTTAAAACATTTAGATTCTTTGTAAATTCATGTAGCCAATCAATCCAAATTAATTATGAATATATTTCGGGCATAAAATAAAGACAAAGTAAGACATATATAATAATTATCGTTCCGTCATATTTACTTTAAATCATCGTATGCCTCTAACGCATATTTGATAGATCGCAGTAAACACTGGGATCTATTTGTATAGAATGTCACATAAATGCGTCCACTGCTTTGGATCGTACTGATCGCATTTTCTATTCAAATAATAACTTTTTGCCAAAAAATAGGACCAACTTCCTCACATAAAAAATAGAAAATAACTTTTATTGAAATCTATACATATTCAGTGCAAAATCTCGTTAAATTGATTGATTGAAAATAGGTAAAGGCACCCACTTCAGTGACTTGTGAAGAGTTATCACATCATAGATAGTCACAATTCAGTCTCTGAGTTAGTTTCAGATGCGTAATATATTAATGTAAACGCTTTGCTTTAGAAGACTTTAAATTAAGTTATGTATTAACTGCTTTAAATAATTCTGAAAAATAAAGAATACTTTTTTATTGCCAGTTTCCATTAAAATCGTATTTGTTACAATATTACAATTACTTATACCTGATTATTATTGAATATGCAAGAAGCAATTTATCTATTACTTTAATAACCGATAAATGTGATATATGACAGAGAGAATAGGTAATGAAGACATAATTTATATCCATGGAAATATGCCTATTGCAGTAACGGCGTATTTCTATTGATTAAAGCTGACGTGGATTTATATTTGATGTTAAATGTTCTAATAGGGTTGATAATAAATAATTTTTCAATCTGTAATCTCTCTTTCTATGCTGTAATCTTTCTGTAATCTCTATTTTTAGCCGACGTTGTCACTTGTAGTTATCTACACTAATATTTTTAAGAGGAAAACTTTGTTTGTTATGGATAGGCTCAAAAACTACGGGACTGATTTTAAAAATTAATTAATTAAACTACATTATCCACGAGTAACATAGGCTATATTATGGGTGTCATAACATTATGCTAGGGAGCGAAGCCGTGCGGAACAGCTAGTCTATAATTATCATTGAGAAATTTCGGCTTAATTAAATATAGTAAGGGAGAATATTTAAAACCGCTGTATAAGTTAGAAATGTTGTAAGTGTCAACAAATTCATTTCCGATACTATATTAAATTAGGGGCGACAGCTGAAATAGCTATTTATAGAACATTTTCATTGTGAGAGCTTGGTAGACACAAACTGCCTGTTATTTTGATATTTCAATATATTGGACTTCGTTTTAATATCATATCAAGCATTCATTTGATATTAAATAATACGATTATAATAAAATCTTTTTACTTGATAATTTTTTAATGATTCGATTTATAAATAATGTATTTTTTTATTTTTTTATTTATAATTTTAAGTTTAGAGACAAAGTGAATAGTATATGGTGAACCTGTATAGACCTGAAACCTGTTACAGATTATCTTAGTAGTATTAGCTTATTATCAGGGTTAAGTTAGGCTAGATTATAGCCCAGGGGGTTTGCGGAAGAATGCTATGGCGTTCCCTTGAACCCCCCACAAGGTGTGTCATGGAACATCGACGGGTTTTAAACGATGCAAGTTCGACATAGCCCGGTCGTTTCCCCAGACAGCCGGGTATGCGAAAGTATTGCCCCTCATAAAAAAAAACTACAGCCCATGAGCAAAGGCAAGGAAAAGTTTAATAAAGGGAAAGAGAGGAATAGAGACGAATGAAGCGGATGGGAAGACAAAAGAGGTAACCGCTATAAAGTTGTACACATTTATGCTAATTTTCCACACATCGGTATAGTATGCATCGGATGCATTGAAATATCGGTTCGAAATATTCTTTGTATGGAATGTCACACAAGTGTTTCCACTGCTCTGCTACATTGTACGGACCACATGTTTTTTACGAAAAATTTCGTACGGTGAGCGGGTACCCGGAGGCCTTTATTCCTACCTCATTCCTCTTTCACCCTGTTCCACTGCTCTCCCAATATCCCATCATTGATCCTCTCCCTATGCCCTCCCCTTCCCTCAATCCTGCAAGGCATATACGACAGTTTTCTGTTGTGTTCATGGGCTGCAGTAAGTCACTTAACATCAGGTGAACTGCAGGCTCCGCTTGCCCGTTGTTATGTAAAGAAAAATCTGACGTTTAATGTCACCCATCAGAAGCGTCCTACAAAACTGTAACATAACAATGAGTTGATTGTGCCTCAAATGAGGGCAACCGTTTAAATGGTAGCCCTGGGTCACGCCCCATGATCCACTGATCCAAAATAACCTTGCCTGTCGACTCTTTGTGTCATTCCTTGGGACTTGAACATGTGGAAATGACATGAATATTATAGAGAATTGGTACATTTAGTTCTATATTTGATCAGGTTTATAATTTTCTTTGTTCTATTTTTTTAATGCGATGATTTGTTCCCCTCGTTCTTATTAAGGCTTAAATGTTTTTAATAAAGTAATTAGCATTCGTCTTCATACAAATCTTCTTCTTCAGACTCTGACATGAATCGAATTCGAACTCTCTTGCTTACGGTTATCGTAACCACTAAAGCAAGGGCCGTAACGTTAGGTTATTCGTATTATGGGAATTATATGTTTTATTTTATTTAAGACTAGCTTTCCGCCCGCGGCTTCGCACGCGTGGGCTACTAATTTCTGTATTTTTAGAGGAGCACAACTAAAGTTTAAAAAAATTACGATCGCAGGACCAGTGATATATGCGCGTGTCTATAGTTTTTTTAATAATTTTCTATGGAAATAGGTTTGACCAAAATCTCACAGAGCGCGCGCCTCTTTAAAAATACAGAAAATAAAAGTCCACGCGAGCGAAGCCGCGGGCAGAGAGTTAGTTATTTTTTGAAGGTTTTTGAGGATTCATTGAGTGTTTTAACGTCTTAATCTATAAGTTAAGAGTATAAAAAAGCATGTCCGCAACTCAACCAAAATCTCACATTGTCACGTGGTATGACATTTTCACGACTTTAGGAGCGTATAGCTCAAAAAATATTAACTTAAGCTAAAAACGCATTTAGAAACCTCTATTTCATTTTCAAAGACCTATCCAATGACACCTCATTTAATGATGTACTCTTATATTTATTTCTTTACCCTCCATTTACATGTATGGGAAGCCACCCCTAAATATATTTTTTTTTTCAAATAAAATGTAGCCTATAATTTGCATCTAATCATGATCTATCAACATGTGAAAATTTATCAAAATCTGCCTGGTGGTTATTGCGTGATTGACGAACATACAAACAGACAAACAGACAAACAGACAAACAGACAAACAGACAAACAGAAAAAAAAAATTTAACCATGGTTTTGGTATCTATAGAACATACATATTGCATACCAATTACTCTTATTGAAAAATATTCAATGTACAGAAATGGTTCGGTTACTGTTTTATTATATGTATAGACTAGCTTTCCGCCCTCAGCTTCGCACGCGTGGGCTACTAATTTCTGTATTTTCAGAGGAGCACAACAAAAGTTTAAAAAAAATACGATCACAGGACCATTGATATATGCGCATGTCTATAGTTTTTTTTCTATTTCCATAGAAAAAAAACTGGTTTGACCAAAATCTCACAGAGCGCGCGCCTCTTTAAAAGTACAGAAAATCGAAGCCCACGCGAGCGATTCCGCGGGCGGAGAGTTATTTTTTGAAGGTTTTTGAGGATTCATTGAGTGTTTTAACGCCTTAATCTATACGTTAAGAGTATTAAAAGGCATGTCCGAAACTCAACCGAAATCTCACATTGTCACGTGGTATGACATTTTCACGACTTTAGAAGTATATATCTCAAAAAATATTTATTTTAGCAGAAAACGCATTTAAAAACCTCGATATCATTTTTTTTTTATTTTTTTTTTAATATAAGGCACAATAAACAATTACATTATAAAGATAGAGTAACAAGTTTAAAATATGTATAGATATCAATAATGTAATCCACCGCATTGTGCGCAAGATAATTAAACAATATAACATACATGTCGCTAGGGTGACGATTTTGAATTAAACTATACAAATCTAACCAATCTCACAATCAATTGTAACAAAAACAAAAATTAAAACAAAACAAAAAAAAACACAAACAAGACCTTTCCAATGATACCTCATTTAATGGTGTATTCGCGAATTTATTTTTCTACCCTCCAATTACATGTATGGAGAGCCACCCTTAAAAATATTTTTTTCAAATAAAATGTAGCCTATAAGTTGCACCTAATATTGGTCTATCAGAATGTGAAATTTTATAAAAATCTGCCCAGTGCTTATGCAGTATCTATAGAATATACATATTGCATACCAATTACTATTTTTGAAAAATATTCAATGTACAGAAATGGTTCGGTTACTGTTTTATTATATGTATAGATTACTTTATGGGATTTTTTTTAAATTATGACTTTGCTATGATTATTTTTTAATGTTTGCTTGATATTAGTGTATTGCCTCACAAATTCTGGTGGTATAATTTAATTTTCCAAAAATCTTTCAATCCTCTAGAAATATTCACTTTTACCCGATTTGTATGTCGTAAATGTCATATTTTCAATATTTTTAATATGATGACTGCAGCTACATGAAAGGAATCTACTCAGCGGTATTGGACGCTTTCAAGACGATTTCAGTGGACCATTTTATGACAAAACTTTTGAGAATGTAGGAATGTCCCGGGAATGTCCGAACTGAATCCAACTATTTCTAAAAAAGGGCTGTAGCAGATTTAACTAACTGATGTAGTGGTAGATACCAATTTAATCTTATTAGATTATTAATATAAAAAGATTAATAATTTTTAAGATCTAAACTCACGGAATGATTGATTCAAGGTGAGTTTTCGGGTACCGAGATCAAGTTATATAGTGGTATCAAATGAATGGTCTAGATTTGTAGATGCTTCGTTGAACTAGTGGTTGCATCTTTGACTACTGATCGAGGGGCATCGAGTTCAAATCCCGGGTAGAGCCAAAAAAATTGTTATTGGGATTTTTCTGACAAAGAAATCTTAGTAAGAGTCCTGAGTCTGGAATTTGGCATTAGAAGGTTCATAAGGTATATTTTTAATTTAAAAGGTATATTGACCTTCCCTACAGCAGGTAATAAATCGGGTTTTAAGTTCGTTAAAGACAAATTTCATCCAGACCAAAGCTACACGGAATCTGTGCTTTGAAATCTTTTATCCATAGCATATGTTTGGATGTTTGTGGGTCATTCTCAGCGCAACTACGGAATGATGAAATTTTCTATACAGATGGGTTAGTAGCTGGATTAGTTGGTGTAGCATTTATTAATTCATATACTCCAAATTCAAAGAATTTAATGTAACTAGTGGTCAACCAGTGGTCAAAATTTAACCATAATGAATTTTAATTATATGTATACATGTATCAAATACTTGTTTGTGTGAAATGCATATTGGTGTGTGTAATGTTAATTTATTGATTTAATGAGCTTTTTAAGTTAATTTTGCAATATACTTACATTATATATTTGACGACCCGATTGGCGCAGTGGAAGTGGCAATGGTCTTTTGCGCCGGAGCGTGTGGGTGCGATATGCTATATTATATATTATATGTTTAAGTATGTCTATCACTTGTCTAGTTCCCGTAGTACAAGCTTTGCTTAATTTGGGACTAGCTGACGTAGTGGTCAATATTCCTGAATATTTATTTATTTATTAATAATTTTTAAAACGACTAGTATATTCAGCACTTCTCTTACAATTTTCATGATCCTCCGTCTGCGCAATTTTCGTAAAAAGGCGACCAAAATGTTAGCTTCATGTAATGATTTATAAAAATTAAATATGTTCGCCTAAAGACTATTCAATTAAAGCATAGCACAACAGACCTCACTACCGCAAACGAAACAACGGACGGACTGACAAAACAACAAAATCTTAACTTCAGCAAACTACAAATGTATTTAAATTCCATCAGTTGTAACCTACATAACCGCTTGTCTATTCACCTGTCGAAAACAAAGTATTATGCGGAGGGAAATTGAAATCCGATTACAGGTGAGGTTAAATTTTATTTCGTTTGAGATGGTTATAAATAAATCTTCTTGACAAGCGATTTATAAAAGTCCTGTCCGGTTGTGGGTTGGGAATATGGTGCCCGAGTGTTTATTAAAATGTGGATATGTAGGATCCAAATTTATATAATTTTGTGAAGGACTTTGTGAAATAAGAGTTGAAATTAAAAAATATATATCGGATAAAATTTTGTTTTCAGGATAAAATTATGAGAATTTATTAAAAACTTTGATATAATTTTCTTAAATATTCACATGCAAACTCCATCTATCGTCTTATAATATTGTATCTGTTGTCTAATAATTTGCGACAATGTTGATGCAGGAGAATTTAATTTAAAATGTAACCTATTTCGTAACGTCTAAATAATCTCCGTAATCAAACGTACCATATTTTAGTAAAACATGACAGGACTTTCGTAGACCCCCGTAACCACACGTAGCATGCGAGTTATTCGCTTCAATATTGAACATGACGTATCGCAACAAATTTGTCCTTGAAATATTTAGAAGCTGAATTCTCGCCTCGAACCGGACATTCGTAGACGCTCTCGTAGCATATCGTAGCGCATAAAGCCGCCACACCTTTTTACATTTAACTGATAGTAACTGTAGTTATAATGCTTACTTAAATTTATTGTAAATACCTGTACTAATTGAATAGAATTGTAATAAGAATAAATAATTATTCTTATTACAATTCTATTGTAATAAGAATAATTATTTTCATACCCTCCTACTGCCACAAAACGAGGCAATATCGATATAATAATATAAATAATAATAAATCGTATATATAGGTTACAATTTCCATTTCCATTTGTAAATTGGGTTAAGTATCATAAATGATAACTAGACACTCTTAACATAACAGTTAATTCAAAGAATTTATTTATTATTTACCCTCAATTGCAAAACCGTGCATATGGTTTGTTCTCATATATTTGTAGTATTAGTGCGCTAGTAGACACGTTTCATTGCTATCTTGTTTTATACAAAATTGAGGACGGGGTAACCGCACCAACAGTAATAGGCATGTTTTTCTATGGATTGTATAGAGTTTTTTCTACCTATATCTAAATATGTATAAATCTGAAATAAACTTCTACAATATAAAATCACTCGACAAAAAAGACCTTCAATGGACACGTAGCATTACTTGTTTCATTCAAATTGACGTTCAATTGTATTTCACTAGCTAATCTGCTTGTTTGTTTGTTTGGTCGTAATGAATAGGTTCAAAAACTAATGGAATGCTTTTAAAAATTCTTTCACCATTCGAAATCTACATTATCCCCGCGTAGTCTATATATACAACATTATGTTACGGGAGCGAAGCCGCGTGGATCAGCTAGTTTACATATAATTTGAAACCCACAACAAAATTACAAGACTCAATATGAAATGATTCACATTCATAGATCCCCTAATTGTTAGTATCTAATATCTATATAGTATCGTAGATACTGAAAATGTTCTTTTTAGTACTACACTCTCGTTTCAAATTTCATAGTAACTCAATGGAAACACAGCTCACACTAATATATTTATTTCCAGATGTAGTATCCCAGTGGACACACAGCTTATTCGTGTCCTTGAGACTTGACATTCCAGTAATTAATAAAACTTCCTTGAAATAGTCTAGCGCTAACTATTCCAGTTAACTCTTATCTATTTCATTTCTAACTAAAGTTTGTGGGAAAATGGAGAAAGTTATTGATAAATATTTCCCCTGAACTTTTCCTTTCAATTCGTAGTAAATCTGTTGAATGTTTTATAAATAGAGATAGGATATTTTTAATTTTTACATTTAATACGATTGAGTTTTAGAAGTTAATGAATTCGATAACTTTTAGAATGCACTATTTTGTGTGTGTGTGTTTTTTTTTTAATTTTAAGAATTTAAAGGTGTTTAATTTAATTTTGAAGATAGGTTTTATGCTTAACAGGCTCTTTATATTATATCTTTGGTTACCAATAAATAAATGTCTACAACCTTATTGAATCAACAGCTACATGCGGTAATTCCAAGCGGATATGACTTGGGCACCTTACGAATTGAAATCTTGGGTTAAAAAACGCCGGTAACGCTTCCACGACACTCCTTAACTTGTAGATGTTCATGTTTGTCCTTTTTGTGATATAAATTAGCTTCTGCCCGCGGTTTCACTCGCTTTAAAATGGGATAAAAAGATTTATATTTCTTAATCAAGCTAGAGTAGGCAAGTGTAAGAATATTCGTCAAAATCATCCAAATTTTCACATTTATATTTAGCAGGAAAATTGTCCTGAGCTTTGACTTTAAAAAATTCAAGGCCTTTAAATTTATACAGCCGTTCGTAGTAAATACTGGTTAGCACAAATTGCCTACAAAGGGATTTAACTGTTTCTCTGTTAACACATCAGTTAATATTCTGGCTAAGCAAAACAATTTGTAGGTAAATGAATAATTTTGCACCAGCACACTAATTAACCGCATCGCTGTCTTGAACAGGAACGAATTAAATATTTACTTTAAAATCAAACATATGCAATGTTTAGGGTTTACAGTTAAACTGCATTTTAGCTGTTGTGAATGTTTGTTTCTCAGTCAGATAACGACTGGATAGGTTTGAGGGAAAGTCAGTTTGTCGAAATTAGTAGTCTTTTTATAGCTTACTAGCCGTTCCGCGCGGCTTCGCTCGCGTAGCATAATGTTATACAACCTATGTTCAGGGATCTAGGATTGCAATGGTAACATAATCGGTACCGTAGTTTTGGAGCCTATTCAATTCAAACAAACAAAAAATAAAATCTTTGTTATATTAGTGTATATGTCACTTAATACACATGCAGCTTTCTTATGGTAAAAGATTTTGGAAATCGGTCCAGTACTTTAGTAGTTTTTGGCACTGAAACTGATCTTTGGTTGTTCGTATGTAAAATAATATGAGTGAAAAATCATCCCCACATTTAATACTCATACGACATTTAATACATAGTTAACCCGGTAATAGAATCGAATACAAATCGCGTAAGGCTTTTTCTAGAAGTAATACCATGTGAAGCTTTTCTAACCTTCTAAAAGATGAATGGTTGTTAATTCGATACAGAATTTAATACGAAATTAAAGCAAGTGACAATAATAAATAGTCGTAAACACTCGTCAGACACGTTACATCTTCATCTTTGAAACAATTAAATTCCGTCGACGTCTAGGCTGTCCATAGAGTTTAAATGGACATAGAGCGCGTATGAGTATGAACCGGTGGCATAGATATGAACAGCTCTAAAATTTTCTCACGAAGTTACACAAGAACTGTTAATTTGTACAAATTCCTTTGATTGATTAGCTAAAGCAAATAATATTGATATTAACTGTACTATTATTTATAAGGTACTTTAGTTAATTAAATTATAATTCGTATTGACTGTTTCTTATTTCCTATTTATTGTTTTTCTCACTTATCCTGTGATCTTACTTTCCCTCCATCGATCCTTTTTTTATCCTGTTAACACGGGCAAATCATTTACAATATTTAAGTTTATCCATGTTTTAACCATGTGGCGACGGGTGAGAATATGTGTGTCGCAACCCCATTACAGGCAGAGGGTAATTCAGTAATAAAAGATTGGGAGCCAAGCATTGCGTAATTGGGCCAAGCTCGCACCGATGAAATTACCACCGCCTAGCGGAAGACCGGCGTGAAGCAGTATGTGTTATGCGGTGTGCCGGAGGCCTGTATTCCCATCCCATTCCTCTCCCATACTGTTCTACTCCTCTCCCAATTCCCATAATTAATCCTCTCCTTATCCCTTTTTCTTCCTATAAGTCGGCGAGGCAACTGCGATACTTTAAAGTTGTAGATGCTCATGGTCTGCTGTCAGTCACTTAACATCTAGTGATCCGCATGCTCTGCTTGCCTGCTGTAGCTTTACAAAAATTTACAGATATTCATAGATATCGGCAATCAGTTAACATCGTAATTGTTCCTCTATACTCGTTTACCCATAGACTACTTATGGGAAGTTTTAGCGCGCTCTATACCTGGTTATGGTCTTCGGCTATCTGTTCGCGAAAACGTAACCCAATATTTCACTTCAAGTATGATACACGATTATATTATTGGGAATTGTTTTGATGATTGCTATGCATGAAGAGTGGTTTTGCAGAAATAAAGGGAATAAAATAGATGTTGCACATTATTATTTTACGATATTGTAAAAATGAGAATGTAAAAATTAACAAATTAAAGCTCATTCAAAATTAAAAATTAGTTTCTAGAGATGTAAAGTAAATTTTAATGAGCGAATTATTGATAAAGAAAAATAAAACTTAATTCATGTGCTAACTATAAAAAGTAACTCTCTATATCATAGGCATTACAGTAGAACGAAAGAATTAACCCACGAAAAAAGGACTCCTATACAATTTGTTGAAGGATTGTCCTAGGCACCGACAAAACCAGGCTAAGTTTGTTCACTAAATAGGCCAGCGTAGGCCACCGCTGGGCTTCCATGATTTCATTACGGACATTTAATACATACGCGCCACCAAAAAATCAACACCACGGAAGTCTAATGAATATTTACCACTCGAATAACTCATTAAATATTTAAGCCCTCGTGACGTAAACTTTGTATTTCTAGTTTTCGACGTCATCAATGACTCGCGCTGGCTTTCCGAATGACTTCACGGTATATGTGTATAAGTCTTTGTGCTTTCCGCGTTAAGGGCGGGCAACGCAAGAATGCGGCGTGCGTGCGGGGGGCCGGGGGCCGGGGGCGGCGGCCGCGGGGAGCGAAGACGTAGTGGGGGATGCGTCGCGGACCGCGGTGCGGGCGGGACAGCGCGTGCCGCAGTAGCGTGGAGGCGCCGCCGCGGCCGCTCGCCTGCTCCACACCGCTCGGCGAACGCGGCTCCCACCGGCTTCCGACCGCGCAACCACCGCTCGACTAGTGCCAAAACCTTCAGGTTCAGTGCGTTCTGGAGTCTCACACCAACCACTACCCCAAAATTTACTACGCTCCCGCTATGCGAATTACCCCTTAATTTAAGCTTTGTAAGTTGTTAACGAATTATTAAAAATTATATCCCCAATTTGTTACATTAAATATAGATTTTCCACCGTTTGAAATGACGCCAAGATATCGGTAGAAAGCATCATCTACATCGATTAATGTCACGAATGTGGCTGTTAAAGTTAAGATAGTTCTGCGTCACACTTTACGATAATTTATTAATCTCTTACTGTTTTTATTTCGGTGATAACTGGAGTTTATTTCTGTCGGAACACGGAATTATATGACATTTATATAATATTCAACGCGTCGTCGACTAAAAATACATTAATTTGTCTATTTTCAAATTTCCCTCCGTTGTTCGTGCATTGTCACCGAGTCGAGATAGCGAAGCCTCGGCCGACAGTTTCACGCTAAATAATCTAAAATCTTAAGTAAAAGAGCTGACTCAGCAAGTCGAGCTATTAAACTTTCTCACTGGACTGTAATGAAAGACGAAGATGAATTCTCTTCAATAAACTGTACTGTATAAATTATGAAACGAATCGCCGCTAAGCCAAAATTAAAGTGACGTTGGCGAAAGCTGGGTAATGTGATTATCGCATTAACAAAATGTACAAACTTTTCCGGGTTTAGTATTCTCGGTTATAAAGAAACCTTAACAGCTTTAAAAGCAGAAAAAGAAAGCACTGCATACAATAGGAGTGTTAAAAAATGTATGCGGCTAGGTACGTTCTGTAAAAAGGCCTGTAGGCTGTTGTTATTTGCAGCCAAGCCATATAAATGTATTGTTTCATTGTCCGGCCATCTATAGTTTTTGTGTATTTTGTGATATTGTAATGGATGAAGTGCTCTGAAACACTTTAGAACCATAGATAGATCTTTTTAATTGGAATAATGCGCAAAAATGCGAAACTATTATTTGTCTTTCCATTAATATAAGAATGCTTGTAGTTGAATAGTGTTTTGATAGAATATTTCAAAGCCATTCTTTGTTGAAAACCCGTTGAAGATGCATTTCGACTTAAGTACGATGCAATAGCAAATGAATTTCTCGGCCCCGTTTCTAGATATCAGGGTTTGTGGCCTAAATTCGGATATGTGAACTTGGTGTTCAGCTGCTTTCTTAATATTAATTAATTTTCTGATGTACGCTTTAATTATACATGAAATTAAACTGTGGATTTGACGTTCAGCTTCGAAATACGGGGTGGATATGAGTTTGAAATATGTAAATGTTGATTCTTATTTACATTTTCTAACATTAACGAAAGACGATAATGTGAATAACCGAAGAGAGACGTTTGGAGACTTAATGTTTATAAGTTCATATTAAATATTGGACATAATAAATGGATTGATGAAAAATAATCCTAACATCACGAAGGAGCAGAATTTTCGTTTCGTGTTGTAGATGTTGTAAAAACGATAAAAAGAAAAAATGCATTGCACTCGGTTGGTGAAGAAAATTTTAAACCTAACAGGATTGCTTCTATAAAAGCAGTATTAATATGGGCGCTGAAATATTAAATTTATACCGTAGTAGTTATTAGCAAGGGTTTATACAGCACTCTATTGTTTGCTCACAGAAAGGAAAATATTGGTGTTTCGCATATGAATAATATGATGGAAATTATAAAGATCGAATAACAAAGAAATTGCTGTTATAAAAAACGTTTTTAAAATTTATTTCAACTTTTATATAAACAAGATATGGTCGACTTGATTAATTAATTCTTATTTAACTTCACTTACTTATTACATCAAAAAATATCATTGTTTTAAAAAGCTATGATGAACACGAGGAATTATAAATATAGAATCCTTGTCTACATTTATGAGTCCAAAGAAAACCAAGGTCTCATAATAATCGAAACAACCTAGTCGAGACGTTACGTATATTTGTTAAAAATATAAATGAGATGAAGGAAAATATAAATAGGTAGACATAAAATCCAACTAAAAAGAATATCATCCTTTGTTAACAGATTTCTGTATTTTAAATCGTCGAGAAGATCTAGTCGGATAATCATCTTTTCCAGGAGTTAAACGAGGGGGTTCATTTATTTTATCACTTCAATTGACCTCGTGGTAATGGAAAAGAGCCAAACTTTGAGCAATTTTTAAAGATTTAAAGCCGTAACCTAAAATTGGCCACATTGTGATAGTCACATCCATAATTCATATTTAACTTTCGTTTATGACCGTAATTTCATGTACTTCAAATTACTTTAGACAATATGATTTGTTTGGATCTCAAGAAAATATTCAACGGGCTTTTATTATTTGATCGCTGATTTGAATAATCAGTTATATAGATCATGAACAATCCACGAATGTTTTAAAATGTTTACTATGTACGTTTTGTATAAATTGCTAGAGTGTATTCGATTAAATCCCTAGCAATAGGCGATTCAATTGAGTAATTGATTGCTTAGAACATTGTATGAATGTATATTACAGAATTGTATACAAACCTTGTGTTTGGATATCACAATGCATAGAAGTTATTTATCATTCGTCAATACAAATTACTATAACAATTTAAATTAATACACAGCTGATTAAAGACAAACAAACGATACTGAAAGTAGTCAATTACATTTCCAATTAGGCACTGCGATTGAATTTATAAAGGGTAATATCATTCAATTATTTTTTTCATTCCAACATTATTTTACGTTCACGTCTCTTTGAAGGCTTAAAATCACGTGTAGCGGAAAGTTTTGTGATCAAAAAGTAAAAAATGTTTACGGAAACAACTTTCTTAAGCATAGCTACTTAATTAACACCATCACCCTTGTTCTTGATTCCCACCTAATCTAAAACATTAAATGTTTAATATAATATAACTCAGGTGCAAAATAACGACGACATTTAATATTTAAGCGACGATCACCCCTTGCCCCAGATTTTTCATTTTGATTAAAAGGTGCATCTACCGTCTTTAAAATTTCGCATAGTCCTAAACTTTTGTTTCTCCCTAGTTTTTACGACACGAAGTAAAGCTTTGCCGCAACTTCTGAATATTTAGTGAGTTGTTTTTATGATTGTATTTTTTCACGGAAGAGCACAGATAATGTACGTTACAACAACAAAAACATGCTTTGGTCGCAGTTTCGCTCTGCAAAGGCTTTACGAAGGTTAATGTTCAGCTAGTCAATATTTTAGCATATGACAACTATTTTTAAGTTTTTATAGAAATCAAATAGGGAAAAGTTTTTACTGCGTGAACATGTTTATAGCTATGATGTATAATGATGTATCTAATTTATGGCAATTAATTTTCAATATTCCAAGCTAGACTTATTAAGATATTGCCCTTGCAGTTGATAGTCGAAGTCGTGTATAATTAAATGAGTGTTCGAATCCGCCGCCGGTTGACTATATTGCACCAAATCCCTGAGCATCGAAATTCACATTAAGGCCATTAATAGGGTAATTTACTTGCCTTCGATCAGATCTTGGTAATACTTAATAAACCGTAATCTGATCGGTCTTTAAGAGTTTAAGTTTTTCTCAGTAGTTCGGTAATGGCTTTTCGTATACAGTTTAGATTGATACGAAAAAATATGTTTATTAACTTCAGTATACTTAGGGTCGTTGATAGTAATACCAAGATCTAAATATTTAGTGAAACAATGTTTGTATTCAAAGTCAATTCAGTTTTTATAATGGAATAATCTAGGTAAACATTGACATTGGATATAACCTTTAGTTGTGTTGTTTTAAATCTGGGAATATCTATATAATCCTGATATTTTAACGTCTAAATGATACGCCTCTATTAAAAGTATTTTTCGGAATGTCAACAATTTTTAGAAATTGCTACAAAGTTAACTAAAATATATCAGAAAACACCACCAAACAATACAACTGAAGTGTAAACGCTGTTATAATTAATACTTTAAAGAGTTTCTAAGAGGTATTTAGTCCATCATGGCTGTGTAGCCTAGAAAATAATCAGGTTAGTTACCCTCTCGACACTCCGGATGACATATTTTGCAGAATGATGGATAGTTTTTCATAGGAAATATTAGAAATAAAAATTATAATCATCGACTGTCTTGTCCCCATTGATATTGAAGTTATTGTAAACGAATGATCGTGAAGTTAAGTTACGAATTGTCGTTGAAATGAAATCATTTGTTTAGATTTTGAAATTAATGTAATTGTATTGTACATTGCTGTTGAAGAAATCAAAGTCCATGCGTGTATATAAGCAATAATAATTTACGTATGAATTAGGATAGCCTTTGCTGACATTGACATAGTAAAAACTAGATTCAATAAGCTCATATTACCAAATATATTTTATTAAGATACTCCTGTATTTGCACGATGTTTCCCACTATCTTAAAAAGCAATAGACTTATAAATTAAAGTCAACTTTAAAAATATTTTTAAGTTCCTCTTTAATAAAATTACCAGAATAATATAACCACCAATAAAAGCAGATTTGTCTTGACGATATCATATAAAATTGCCTCACAGTTCATTATTTACGCAGTAGCCTCAGCCTTACATATTATAGACCGATAAATCGTCCTCACTTCAATATCTCTATCCGCTGAAATGCATTTAGTGATTAAATTTTTATCTAGCATGTCGAAGTCATAATTTAGTTTCTTTATCGGCTGTATGTGCAATTGGATTTCCACGAATGATTCGTAAAACGCAATCTATGTTCACATCAAAATCAAAATGTTTCGAATAATGTTAACAAATTTATTGAAAAAGTAAGAGTAGGCCTGAAATGGAAACACGATGTAAAAGATTAACGAAATACAATTTTTTGAAACAATCTAGAACTAACACCATTGTTTTAGTATAAGCAATCAAGTTGATTATATTTATTAAAACAAACATCGAAGTAAAATAATTATTTCCAAATTAAGCTTCATAACAAAATTGAAAGTATGTAATAATTAAGGCTACCGATAAAAGTGGAATACGTTGATTAAAGTTAATTTTAAATTAAAGGAAGCGACACAGGGGGAGGGTGGGGTGGCAAGGGTTAAAAAACCATGAAAGTTGCGTGATGTAATTTATAGTGGAGCAGAACAAGCTATGCCGTAACCGGTGAATATAAACTATTAAATATTATCTTGTAACCGGATTATAATCGGGTAAGGAATTTCCGTAGTTAGTAAATATAATGTATAAAGTCTTTTGGTTTTCAAAATAGTGAGAAACATCATACAAAAATCAATTTGTAAATATGAACTGATTGAACCTAGATACAAATATGTCAATGTCTTCAAAGACTATCGTAATTCATACGTCAATTATTATTGCTTATATGTATATCAGCACATATGGACTTTGATTTCTTCGATTGTTACAAAACATAATACTGTGAAACATTACTTTTTTGAGCTCAATAATTTTAAAATTTTAATAATTTTAATTTTTAAACCTCAATATTATTCAGTACCTTAATTTTATAAATAAAACGTTTTACTTTATGAATAAAGCCTAAAATAAGCAGAAATGCATTCACAATATCTCACTGAACCATATTATTTGTGAAAATATAGATACTTCTTTTGATGTAATATAATATCTAGAATTTTAATATGACGATTACTTTTTTTAAAGTGTAAACAACAAATACAAAAAATCTCACCTTTAAATAAATTTACCAACAAAAAACACTGAACTTTTTATCCCGAATAACAAAATATTTAACAGAATAAAAAATCTGTCACATCACAATTATTTTGAGGAAATATTTATAAGAATAAAAAGAAAATCGGAACATCCATCGTCAATATAAACGTGATAAAGCTACAAAGGCGGTAAAAATTACAAACCTTAAACGATTTTTCACATTAATACGTTTTGAATCATTTCTATCGAACGCTTGAGCGGTATTTGAAGTTAGTTCCTTCCTACTGATTCTCACTCCGAAAATGCGCTTCGAATTTCCTAAATTACACCGCTTGTTTCGTTTGAATCTGGAGCGTCGGTGTTCTAATACACGAGGCAATGTATTTCAAATGGAATTAGCACCGCAACGACCATTTCTGCGATTCGGCTTTATTCCTCGGCGTCCTTTGTTAATAGCTAACACCATGCCAAGTGACATTTAATAAGATCTTGTAAATCACTTTATTCTTTGTTATTCTCACGCCCGTTGATTTCATTTGTCGCTTGACGTGGATTCCGGTTTTGTAATAAACATTTGATTCTATTATTGATCCTATTATAAGCAGATATTAATTTTCGAAGATTAGCACGCTTTTCCATAGATAATATTAGTGTATATTAAAATTTATTTATAAAAGTTTTTCAAGTTTTCAAATAGAATTATTCTTATAGGAGTTTGTTTCAGTAGAAGCTTTATATAGACGTTTTAAGGATTTCCGAGCAGTAAATTCGGTAAGCCTGGCTCTAAATGTATATCGTAGTTCGCCTTACGCAGGCTAAACGCGTATCTTCAAAGCCTAGCCACCTGCCAGTGGAAATGTGTCAACCGTGGATACCGGTTACCAAATTTTAGATACAAAAACATTTCGTTCACGGTCGTAGTTAGACAAAGGAAGCACTGACCCGATATTCCACCCTAAGCCACTTGCAGCGTTTTTGTTTCTCTGGTAAATAGAGGCTTAAGTCCTTGAATGCTGGTAATTCGGAATTTTTAATTGCAGTCTTGTTGTGGTTTCCAACGTCAGCCGGAGCCATTTGAAACTGAAGATGAGAAGATTAGTATGTCGTGTACATAGAGATACTAATATTCATAATTCTTAAGAGGTTATACTAGCTTCGCTCGCGTTATATTCGGAGTCAATCGAGCGATAAAAAGCATCCTATATCCTAATCCATCTAGCCTATCTATATATATATTTCATAAAGATATATTTAGTAGTTGCAGCGTAATTGAAACAAAAATATCCAAAAAATTACATTTGCAAAATTATTAGGATTAATTTTTAAAATAAATGTAATGTAAATACAGAATCATTCTACTAATATTATTGATGCGAAAGTTAGTGTGTATATATGTATATTTGTAACTCTTCCACGCATAAACCGATTATGATGAAACTTGGTAAAGATATAGGTAAGGGTTCAGGATAATCTCGGAGATGGTAACAAAAGCTATGCGGGTGAAACCGCGGGTCGAGGTTAGTTTTAAATAAAATCCCTTTAACATTTAGTTGCACATCACACAAGCCTGCATTCTTGTATAATTTCCAAATTTTCCTGTTAAGACACAAAGCATTCTTCAGGTCTTAAAGCGTTATAATTTATCACTTTAATAAGCCTTTTAAAGTTTAAATAAAAGCCGTAAGTTTGCGAAACTATTTTTGATGGGGATACATTTTGAGAACAGGTCAACTATATATTTTTGGACTATTTTAATTTCATTAATAATTTAATAATTTTTGTTTAGCAAATTTTTAATTGTTGAATTAAATACTTTTTTCACCATTTCCACTATTTTTAAGAAAACGATTTTTAATATATAGTAATAGTAGTAGGATATAGTGTAAAAAAGTCTTTAATTCAACACTTAAAATGCATTGTATAATTTAATTTATTTTCACTTGCAACACTCTAATTTTAAGAAGCCATTAGCTGTCGCAATACAGGCTTATTTTCTTGCCTAGCTCGATAGATAGATATCTATTTTGTGTTAACTAAATAGCTACTATACCAAAAACCGTATTATATCGTTTGAAATGAAATAAGTAGTTTGAAATATTGCCAATTCGTTGTAGCCAAATAAGTGGCGATTTTCATTAAAACCAACGAACGTTTAGAAGCAAAAAGGCATCGTTTTACTTATAATATATATCAGGGTTGTGTTATATTTAGCAACTAGCTGATCCGCGGTTTCACCCACGTATTTTTTATCTTTATTATTTTAAAGAATAACAAGGTACAAAAGTAAAGGACAGCATGCAACAAACCTTTAAGGTTTTTACAGAATGCTGTCGAGTCTTAGTAGTAAAAATAGGTTATACTTATATAAACACACATCTTATTTTTAAACAATTGCAAGATAAATAATAAACGTTTAATAAATATAGTTTTAATTTGTTTTAATAATAATCTTACTTTAATTTTATAAAAATCATAACAGAAGGTTTTTGTAATACTGTTTATATTTTAAGTTTGTTTGTTAAGCCAACAGTCAATGTAGGAGGCAGTTCATCTATTATTCGCGGTCCTGTCGCAGTATGGTTTTTTTTTATTAATTTTTTTGGGAGTTTTGTCACAATTCTGACTTCTCACTCCCGTATACACAAAATAATATTCATATAAATCTTAAATAAAATATATAAATAACACGTACATCTGACTAACCACTTAACTCCTCGCAGTATGGTAAGATGTGCAATTTATAAAACCTCAGACCTGCTTACCGTGTAGACCCAGGGTAGGTATATAGTAATAAATTCTAAAATCGTTTGACCTCAGCAGATAGGGTGATAGATTCATCCCCTGTGCCGACGTGTTGAATAACTCTGAAATAAGCTTATCGGGGCCGCTTAGGGGAAAATCAACTGGTTATAAAAATAAAACATGCTGTATATAACTATTATAATGTGTGTGACGTATACAGGTGCCATTTTGATTTTTGGACTATTCTTGACTACAGTTAACACAAGTTTCGGCTTCAAACATAATTAAATATTTTCTACATTTATACAAAACTAGCTGAATCCCACGGCTTCGCTCCCGTAGCATAATTTTATATATAAAGCCTATGTAACTCGTGGATTATGTAGTAAAGCAGGCATACTGTGTATAAGCGATAAATTAAATTTTAACAAATAATATATATTTGTGAAGAAATATAATTAACTAGCCCCGCCCCGCGGTTTCACCCGCATAACTTCTAATTCCCATGCCATTTCGGGATAAAAAGTAGTCTATATGATAATATGAGCCCCTACCTTTACGTATACCAAATTTCATCATAATCGGTTCATTAGTTATTCCGTGAAAGAGTAACAAACACACGTATGTGCAACCTCACAAACTTTCACATGTATAATATACCTAGTCAAAAGCTAGTTAAAAAATGTAGCTTTTTTAAATTTTTTATTTGAAGTTGCCGCTCATGTTAAACTACGTATTACGATAGGCCAAGACTATAGTTATACAATAATACAAATCATTAGCAATAATAGGGCGTGTTATGTCGTAATTAGTAATCTAATGGGTTGACCCATGATATTGTTGCTTGATTGAGCGTATCCGATTTATGTGACCAGTAGCACAGACTAAAGACTACATACAGCACGAAACTGTCAGATAGACTGTAGCCCGAATACTCTACAATAAACGTCAACTTTTCTGTTCGTGCGTCGGGACGTCTTTCAAGGATGACAAAATACTTTTGTCCCCGAGCATAAATAAATGATTTTAAACTATCAACTATAAACACACAATCCCTGTTTCAAAAGCTATGATTTTTACAGCGCAGTTGATACAGAATTTATCCCCGAGGCTTTCCTGCAAACGTCGAAAATCCAACTACTGTATTCTTTACCACTGTGACTTTCTACCTCGGATATTAACTTCACAGTGTAAATAAAACATATCACATTATTGTGTACAAGTAAATAATAGTTAGTTCTTCTTGATAAGGATACATTTTTATTCGGATATGTAAAGAACTTTTTTTTACATTTAGCACATGTATGGTCGGCAACCCGATTGGTGCAGTGGATACAACAATGGCCTACTGCGCCGGAGGGCGTGAGTTTGATCCCCACGAATAGAGAATTATGACGTGATGAACATTTTCTACTGTCTGGGTGTTTATTTTCTAAAAAAAGTATGTTTAATTATATCTATCAGCTTTGCTTAGTTTGAAACTGGTTTCCGTTTTTAAATGTCCAGGAATATTTATTTGTTTATTAGTGTAAAAGTATTAAGTATTTTATTTATTTGTTTATTAGTGTTTCGCCTATATAATATATTTTTAATATCACTTTTTTTGTTAAAAACCTATTGTCATCAGTAAGATACTTTTCAATATTACAGTCAAAAATATTCATCATAAAAGTTAATTTACTCGCTAGATTATTAACTCCAAGCTTTATTTAACCTTCAAAGACGATATTTCCCAAACTTATCCTACAAAAAAGAAACACCCTATAATCATATATCGTAGGTTACTATCAAAAGCTGTATTACCTGTATTAATATGAGGAAACTCGAGGCGAACCCTCGGGCTTTGAAGATAAGTAATATATCAATTTAAACGTACAACTGTTTCATAGATATTTCCAAGTACATATGTATTTCGCGGTTTTAAAAATAAGGAAACATTTATTGTGACATACATTCATACAAAAAACAGACATTAAGAAATTAACTTGATTACATAAACACAACAATAAGAACAATATTTGATATCTAAATGAAAAAAGATTAAAGTATGACAATGGTATAAATGAGAATATGAAAAAATAACTTAAACATTCCCACAATAGGACACCCCGTATCGTGGTAAACATCAAATCGATCGTGTTTCTTTTCTATTCCTTTTCAATTTTTGACTTTTCCTGCTACTAATGTTTTCTTCATAGTAAAGTGCTTCATTGCGATTTTTGATAGATTATTAGCTCACCTATCATCCCCCAAGAGATGAGGGACAGCCTATAGATATATTTGTTAGTATGTTTCGGTAGCATAGTAAATTTATAAAAAAACTTGCGTTCCGCCCGCGACTTCCCACGCGTGGACTATCCTATCTTTCAAGTTGGATCAACCTGCACACAGTGTGTAAAATTGGTTAAAATCGGTTAAGTAGTTTAGAAGTATCGCGGACAAACACTGTGACACGTAATTTATAAGGTCCTACAAATTTTAGAGACGTCAAAAGAATCATAGCCTCTATATTAAATTTTATCATTGTAAAGATACGTATAACATTTGCCCCATGCTCTGAACACGGGACTTAACTTTAACCAATTTCTATAATATTGTGGAAAGAATTTTTAAATCCTGTACTTTCACCCGAGCTCACGTTCGGTCTTTCACAATAAAATCTCTAAGCCACTGATTGTGTGGCGTTCTTTACATAAAAGCATTTGTAAAATTGTCTAGTGTTTTGAATTTTATAATACGAGAATATATTTTGTTTTTAACTTTCGCTTCTTGTCCGGATTTCGTACGTTTGAATTTTTTCTATTTTGTGTATATTTTTTGCTAGCTGATTCGCGCGGCTCAGCATAATGTTATATATTAAGCCTATAAAATATAACCTATGTTACTCGTGTCAAAAGTATTATTAAATTTGTTTTAGTTCTTCTGAAGTTATACTACATATTTCCAATTCGATGATTATTTTGAAATATAGATTTATTTTGTTAATTAATTATATTGTTCACGGTTTTACTCACTTTTTTATATTATAAACATCGGATTAAGGCCGACGGTTTCGGACCGTTTCGGAGGCCCTTCTTCAGGGCGAGTGTGATGGTTACGCGTTTGCACCCAGCTTCGCACTCTACATTTACATTAATAAAACAATGTCTCACTTATCGTTAAATCATTATATTTTGTTAATCTAGAAAATTCATTAACTATCGATCGCTAAGAACTACGTCCCTCCTACAAATTTAGAAGAATATACATAGAACATAACACATAATTTAAATCAAATTTGTCAATTAATATTTTCAATGGAACGTGTTACAAATAATAAACTCAAGCAATATACTAACAAAAAATCGTGATTTTATACGATTCGATACGTTTGGAAAATAAATTTTTATTCACGTGAAAATGTTTGTCGATATTTTCACATAACTATTTTCATAACTTGTGAAAACTATCACTCCAATGTTTTTAAAAGTAAATATTATTGTTTTGTTTTTATTGAAATACAATGTTTGTAAATGGTACCAAAAAAAACAATAGCTATGCGAGGTTCAGTGGCTAGCGTTATAACCGAGAGGCCCTGGGTTCGATACCCAATGAAGATTGTAGACGTGTTAAAAATATCGGTACATGGCATTCTGCCCCCTTTAGGTAAAAAAAAACAGGATATTACACGTGTTTTCTCTAATATTGAATTATACTATTTAGATTTTTTTGTCAAGACATAATTTATAAAAACAATAATATTTTTTATATCGCGCAGGTGCAAACCAACAACCAAAATATATTTTTAATTATAGGTGAATAATCATTTATTGAAGACTAGCTTTCCGCCCGCGGCTTCGCACGCGTGGGTTACTAATTTCTGTATTAAGAGGCGCACGACAAAAGTTTAGAAAAATGACGGTCGCAGGACCGCTCATAATTCTATAGTGCTTTTTATAATTTTCTATGGAAATAGGTTTCACTAAAATCTCACAGTGCGCGCGCCTCTTCAAAATACAGAAAGTTGTAGCACACGCGAGCGAAACCGCAGGCGAAGAGGTATTATATATTTTGTGAAGGTTTTTGAGAATTTATTGAGTGTTTTTACCGTATCTATATGTAAAGAGTATAAAAAGACATGACCGCAAGTCAACCAAAATCTCATCTATGACATTTTCACGACTTTAGAAGCATATATCTCAAAAAATATTTAATTTAGCAAAAAACGCATTTACAAACCTCTATTTCATTTTTAAAGACCTATCCAACGATACCTTATTTAATGATGTACTCGTATATTTATTTTTTTACCCTCCGTTTACATGTATGGGAAGCCACCCCTAAAAATATTTTTTTCAAATAAAATGTAGCCTATAATTTGCACCTAATATTGATCTATCAGCATGTGAAATTTTATCAAAAACTGCCCAGTGGTTATTACGTGATTGACGCACATACAAACAGATAAACAGACAAACAGACAAACAGACAAACAGACAAACAGATAAACAGACAAACAGAAAAAAAAAATTCTAACCATGGTTTTGGTATCTATAGAACATACATGTTGCATATCAATTACTCTTTTTGAAAAATATTCAATGTACAGAAATGGTTCGGTTACTGTTTTATTATATGTATAGATGCACAAATTACATTCATATTCCCAATACATCTATACTAATATTATAAAGCTGAAGAGCTTGTTTGTTTGTTGTTTGAACGCGCTAATCTCAGAAACTACTGGTCCGATTCGAAAATTTTTTTTAGTGTTAGATAGCCCATTTATCGAGGAAGGATATAGGCTATATATCATCTCGATATTCCCACGGGAGTGAAGCCCTGGGACGCAGCTAATTAATAATTTTATATTCGAGGCTACACAATAGACACAGTGGTATTCAGTTAGACCTACACTAAGAAAATACTTGTATTGTAGGTAGGTGTAGGTGCACTAAAAATAAACGAATTTACAGAGTGGAATTTTTGAAATGCTAAGTAAGAAAATTTTAGGAATATTTGAATGCAGTTTTCATTCCCATCAAAAATAAAGGAATGTTTTCGTTGTGTAAAATTTTCTATCTATAGTATTAAGAGGACTTTCCCTTCATAGAATTACAAGATGTACTACACAAAATAATTTATGGCTTAAAACGATTATCACTTATCGGTAACAAGCCGTGATATTTAGCAGCCCGCGAAAATGAAATAAAGGAAAATGAACAGAGAAAAACATTTGTTAACGTTACAAACTGAGTAATTACACCGAATGAATGATGTCGGAGTCGTGGCATTGATTTTTTTGAAGGTTCCATAATTTTTGACTTAAAAATCTGTTACTTTAATTTTTCGAAGTATTTTTTTTTATTATAATTTGTAGTCATGTCATAGGTGTAAAAGTTTAAAATATTATTTTTAATAGTTTATAGTGAATAACTTATAATACAGTTGAAACATGAAAATAATAAAAGCTCACATATAAGTTTTCATCTTATGCAGTTACTTTGATTTTAACCTTACCAAGTACATTACAATTTGTCTACAAAAGTATAAAATTACTAGACATCTAAAACGCAATTTCACACTACGTAACACTTAAATTGAAAAACCTCAAATTATTTTAAGTTAATAATAAAAAAAAATATTTAAAGACACCACTAAAATACACAACTTAGATACAAGCTTGCTCTTAACTAATTCATATACACTTGCTTTTTTATAAGTAGGTACACAGATAGAAACTTGCTAACTAATCATAAGTAATACAAGTACACATATAACAAAAAATGTAGCCTTCCACCCCTCCTCCGTAATATAGCCTCCCAATCCAATACCGCCACAAAGGCTGTATTTAAAACTAGTCAACAGATTGCAGCCTTTAGAATCCGTTTAATGATCTCACAGGCTTTTTACTTGTTAAACTTTCAAAGGTATTTATTAAAACTATTGTTTGTAATAAATGCTTTTGTTATATTCAAAATAAAATGATATTTTCGTTAGTTCATTTTTATTGCTAACTGTTCTGCTTTGCTCCTGTAATATAATTTTATATAGTTATGTTATTCAGTGAGGATGGAGCTTTCTTCTAGTGAAAGTTTGTGTGATAACATTACAAACATACACACAAATTACCCCTATAAAATAGAAAAGAATAGAAAATATTATCATACTTATAATATCAATACAGATTAAAAAAAATTATCTATTTATCTTTTATATATATAACACTCAAAAGTTACTGTCATAGTGATCCATCAACGCACAGCCCAAACCGCTGGACGGATCGGGCTGGCATGCAGGTAAATGTTATGACGTAGCATCCACTAAGAAAGGATTCTGATAAAATCCCACAGGAACAGGGAAAATAGACCACGAACGGAACCAGGGGGCACAAGAAATCGCGTTTTAGGGATAAGGCGTCCGTATCGTTAAAGAGCGATTTCTTCTTGGCAACCTTTTAGAATTGTCTGTTTCAAGTTGTACAAGTAACATTCATAAAACTAGTAAGCCTTTTCACATTGCGCGCTTATTTCCTCAGGGATTGAACCCTGAATGTTACCCTAACCTCTAAACCAAAGGTCCAAACTTTACAAAGCGAATCTTGTAACGCCGAGAGCCGAAACTCGGCAATTATTTTAAAGGGTTCCGCAATATATTTTAAAGTTATGAAACTTCTGCCGTGTAATAGTTAATTTGTGAAGTTGAATAGATGAGTTTGCGAAGTAGATCATTAATTTATTGTCTTTGCTTAATGACTTTTTTAATTTAAGCTGCAGATAGTTAATTATAATGCCATTTTGCTAATAATGTTGCCTTCTTATACAGGCTGGATTTCTATAATGGTTCTTGTAGGAACCGCATTGTTAGTGTTGTAGACAGAAATTTTGATGAAAACGTCATTAAAAATTTTCGAAAATTCCCTTACCGCTACCGATTAAAATCTTTTAAAACACTTTAATTTTATGGCATTGAACGGTAGAACCAATTCATGTATACGCATGAAATCGCTAAAATTGATAAATCAAATAAAGAGAAAACCATGAAATCTTTATTTAAATTAGAGGTCTATAGTTCTATGGCAATACGTCCATGAGGACAGACGTAACTATAGGTAATTTAAAAATGTATATTTTTTTCGGAAATCTTTGAGTGCAGTTTTCTTTCCTATCAAAAAGGTATGTTTTCTTTGGTACAATATTAAGAGTACCTACTTTCTCTCAAAGTTACATTATAATATTCCACCCCGTATAATCGTTTATTTAGTGCTGTAAATGCCCATCTCCAATATGGCCTATATTCGAGATGGGTTCGAATTTCTATTGACAAATCCCTATGGTATCTAATTTATAACTACTTTCATCCGAAAGCGGTTCAGCTAGGACACTGTTACAATATCTAATTACCTACTCTTTGATTCCGATACATGCTCTAAATATGAGGCATTAAGTGACCCTCTTGTCGAGGCTTGACTTCACTTATCAACTTGACTTTGTCCATTGCCTGTTCAAGTCTAAAGGCTTAATCTTACTTAAGTTACTATAGGTGGTTTTATACAGGTTGTGGTGTAATCATATATATATAAATGAATCGCAAAATGTGTTGGTAAGCGCATAACTCAATAACACCTGGACCAATTTAGACAATTCTTTTTTTTAAATATTCGTTGGAGTTCAAGGATGGTTTTTACGACGAGAAAAATTCGAATAATTGCCGGGTCCACGCGAGCGAATCCGCGGGCGGAAAGCTAGTGACAGATATTTATATATTCAGATATTTCTAGTATCGTAAATATAAGCTCTGCAATACTGCAGTCGTGACATAGACGTTATGGTTGTTATCTATGATGTCCTTCTGTGCTGTTGTGATAAATAAATTATTTTTCTTTTCTTTTCTTTCTTTTTTTTAATTGTGTTTATCAATAAAAGGGTGATAAACACAATTTCGATACTAGAAATTAGGATAAAATTATAGTATACAAACGTTTCATAAAATGGTTCAAAATTCTTTTATTGGGCAAAGTATACGATTCTATAATAGAATTCCTCGAGATATGATTAAATTACCAATGTCAAAATTGAAAGCTATTAAAAAATGCTTAATTTCAAAAAGCATAATATAGTATTAATGAATATATAGAATATAAGAATCTTTGGAATCAATCAGTTCCCAAATCAATGCGGTATAGTTAATAGTTATTATTATGTAAATACTTCAAACTATAGATATAGATAGATAAACAGACGGTAGAATATTACAATGTTCATCACATCATAATTTTCCACTCGTGGGGATCGAACCCACACCCTTCGCCAAAGAACATTGCCACATCTACTGCGGCAATCGGTTCGTCGATTTACAGGCAATAAAAATTGATCAGTTAAACGGAAATATGCCATGCTTCAATAGGAAGGGACTTTTCACCACCGGTCAAAGGACAAGTTAAAATGTATTCAAACTTGCATTCATATGCATTCATCGTTTATGTAATGGCTGCTCATCAAAACCGTCGTTTTATTCATATTTTAACAGTTTTTCATACGAGTGATTGCTTTGAAAATATTAAAACGATGTATGGTTATAATTTTTACATCGGCCATTAATATTATGAACGACGGTTTGATTTATGTAATTTAATAACTTTGGAAGGGTTGTGTATGTTTGTATGTGGTGCTCTCGGGAATGGATTGGTTATGATGATATAGATGATACTCTAATGTAAAAAGTTATTGCTGTCCCGATTGGCGCAGTGGATGTGGCAATGGTCTATTGCGCCGGAGGGTGTGAGTTCGATCCCCACGAGCAGAAAATTATGATGTGTTGAACATTGTATTTTTTTTCTGTCTGGGTGTTCACATGGGATTCATTATTTGTATAGAAAACGCGTAAGATGCGGGTCAGTGGATGTACTTGTGACATTCTATACAAAGATTATTACAATGCATGCGATCCGCCCAGCATATCCTATTAACATTTAATTTTTGAATTAAAGTTTCTGAGTATGTATGTGTGTTTGTTAGTCTTTGATATAAATGAAACTTGGTATACATATAGGTAAGGGTTAAGAATAACATATAGGCTACATTTAAGTGGCTTCGGGATCAGAAGTTTAGCGAGTAAAACCACGTGGCGCAGCTAGTAAGCATCACCATCGTCATTAAATAACATCTCTCACCATATGATAACTTTTAAATTTAAAAAAAAAAAATTCAAATTAACCATCACACCATTTCAACATTCGGCCGAATCTAATGTAATTCCAATAGCAAGCTAATATTTTATTTGTTACGACGATTACGTTGCTTTTAATCGATATGGTCTACTTTGTCACGAAAATGAACCTTGGGTTTACAATGGGGTGCTATGAATAAAAAAATACACAGTGGTGTTAAAGGAGTTTCATAGGAATTCATTGTATGATGAATAAATTATAGTACAGTGTAATAATGTTAGTGTATAGTTTGATATTTATCCTATCTATAATATATTAATTGTACCTTAAATTATCTGACTGTTGAGTCCTAAATATAACCTAGATGGGATATTAACAAAAGATCGAAGAAGAAACAAACACGTGAAATATGGTATAATAAAGAAATCTATCAAATTTTTGAAATTCCCGTAACCGTACAGTAAATTCAATATTAGTTGAAACACACGTTATAAAGTAATACTTTTAAAGCTTTGTACCAATAATAAGCGAGTATCATTTCTAATAATCTATTGAGAATAAAAAAACATATTGAACATTCATTTATTATATTTTAACGCTATGTTACGCTATTAATTCTGCTAGAAGGGAGAACGGCATAGGTAGGCAATAAAAAATTAAATCCTTAAATATATTAAAATTAAAAACACAGAAGGAGCTTACTAAATGTTACTACAATAGATAAGTCTTTGATATAATAATGTAATATCATATAATGTATAAGATATGTTTGGTGTAGGTACTAAGGTAATTGGACATTGCTCATATTTTGTGATTTCATTTTATTTTAAAGTTTTTTTATGTATCAACGACCAAAAGTTTATTTCGTTCTTTTCTGACTCTGAATATAGTAATTTAAATATTGATACAATTTTAATATATTAATATAATACCCATATAAAATAAAACATATTTTGTTTATTTATTTTTTATTAAGAAAGGGTATACCAACAGCACACAAATTATACACAAATTACAAACAAGTATCGTACAGATTCGTGTACCAATTATATGTATATACAACATTCCCAATGTGTTATAGAATAATATATAAAATATAGAATTAGAAATAGTAAGATTAAGTATCACAAATTTTAAACAATACATAATTCAATTTAATAGCAATTGCATTAATATATCCCTACTATTATAAATTTGAAAGTCTCTCTGTTCACTTCGACCGGAGGAATCACACAGACATTGTTATAAGTTCGTACAGAGATTTCGATAACAAACCCTCCTATAATGAGAATATTTGAACACGCTGTAGAATACGTTAAGGCATTTGCATGTATGAAACTCTTAAATTCTTAATAGATAAATATAAAGCTAAATAAATGTACACAATATATACCCATAAATTTAAAATTTAAATGAAATTGTCCTAAATTGATTATTTACTATCCGTTTTTTTGTATAATGGTAATTTGTATGTGTTTATATTTATTTTCAAAGTACAAATAGTGATAAAAATGGAAGGCACAGGTTCCTGAAAAACAGTTTACACTATCTCAGGGACCTGGGCGACGGAATTTACTCATGTAAAAGCTTCATGGAATGATTGATTTATTATTTATTTATTATTATTTTCTATACAAATAACGAATCCGATGCGCATCATTGTCTGTTAACGATGATCCATTTTATACATACAATAACACCAATCATCCCACAATTAAAAACAAGTGAAGAACACTTTCACGATATACGCTTCCATTGCCGCTGGAATATCGAATCGCTTTCACGCCTAACCTTTCAAAACAGCGATGAAACTTGATCCATCGATTGTGGCTTTGAGTTATCGAATATGAGCTCCGCTTTGAACTATCTCGTGGTTCGAGTTTGGATTTTAATTGTATATCTTTAGGCTTCATTTTCGCTTGTCACTGCAGTGGTGACGTAAAAGTCATGGCCGTCGAAAAGATCCATTTACCAGTGAAAAAGTGAAAATCGAATTTTCTGGTTATTTTTAGTTTTTATTAAATATTCATACTAACACAGATAAATAAACCACTTAGTATGTGTTTATTTATTAGAATAGAATAGAAAATATTTTATTCGTGTAAAGTTTTTACACAGTACTTATTTAATTTACCACACATATTGTTCACTGGCAGAAATCACTCGCAGCGTTAAGTCCGCCTATTTAGACCTCTATTTAATTGAATAATTTATAGTTTGTATTATTTTTATGACTGCTATTATAGTGCATAAAGTGTTTTATATTGTACTTATTCAGTTTTAATACAAAAACAGCACAATAATTTCAGAATGAAAATAATACATGTACATTTTCTACACTTAAGCTAAATTCTATCCAAATTGGTGTAACCGTACACAAGCACGTAAACCTGTCGGTCCTGCGCCTGAACTCTCTCCGGACCTATCGGGTTTCCGTCCCATCGGACTGAGAGGACAGGAACATTGTTTATTATCTCCTCTATTCAACAGGTAAATACGGGTTTTGTATGATCATTAAAAAGATCTCAAATAACGAATAGAAAACTGTCATCTCTATAATCGCATAAATAATAATAATAAATATATTCCTAGACATTTAATACAACGTCATCTAGTCCAGCTAAGCAAAGCTCATACTATGGAAACTAGATAACTAATAAAATAATATATATTGTTGGGTATGTAAAGGCCCTAAAGGCCAGCGTCCACACGTCGGCATTATACGCTTCGCATTCATTAGGGGACACACTTTTTTGACTTTCTTTTCAAAGATTACGATAAGTGAATTCGAATGCATCCGAAGTTTACCGATACCGACATGTGGTCGCTTAGCATTAACCATCGTGACATCGAAAACATTCAAATCAAATCATTTATTTTGCATAATTGCGTGCACAAAAATGTTCCATATAAGATACAGTATCCAAGCATGCATACCTTTTTAAGTATGCAATGGTCACTTTACTTTATACTTTGTATTGATAATTCTCGATTAAATTGCACTTTTTTTAATTTCAAGAAAAACATTTTTTTTACTTTCAATTCCATTATATTAACACTTTTTACAATAATTATTTATTTAACTCACTGTCACTGATTTGTTACGCTGACGAGGATAGTCAGGCGCCTCTCCATTACTTTCTATATTAGTTATAGCTCACTCACATACAAACACACACACATGTAGCATTAGGTCCTGTTTACGTGAAATATTGGAAGTATTGTATATTTTTTTTAATTTACGAATATTTTTGGCAGTAGTCTATTTAAAAAAAATGGTTTCTTACTCAAAACAATTTAATTACTTTAATTTTTCTTCATTTCTTCATTCATTTATTTCAAAGAAAAAACTTTTTCGTTCATTTATTCCAAACAAAATTGTATGAAAAGAAGTGTTTCTTGAACATCCAAAGTCTGGAAGTTCAAAGGGATTAAGCAGGTTATTTAAGCAACGGTTTTTCTTCAAAATCCTTTCGATTAATGCTAAGTAGGGATGCTTTTAAGATATTTTAGCTGAAATGAAGGTATACCTATATAAGTAGTAGCTGTTACCGTAATACGTAATCATGGGCTACGGCTTGGTTCCCAAAACATAAGGTTATTCTTGTTCTTTCTAATGGTGAGAGGGTTTAATCCAAGGAAATCGATTCAATATACTTTATAAAAATATACTATATAAATATATACTATATAAAAGCGATTCAATATAATTATTTCGATGCTGATATTTTACCCGTGTGGCAACGGGTTACAATACGTGTGTCGCCACTCCATTTCACATGTCCCGCTTGCCTGTTGCCACATAAAAATATCCTAGGAATAATTTTGTTACCGGAATCAGATGCGGATATTTTGCATTATCCGTTTCGGATAGAGTCGGTTATGGACGCAAACAACAAACAAACAGCAGAAAGTAAAATTATAAAACAACGTGTCTCTTACTTCAACCTTATCCGAAATTATTCGCAACTTATCGGATTCGGTTACGGATATCCTAAAGTTTTTGTTACGGTTACGGAACTTCTAAAAACCTGTTATAATTTTGTCTTCACCTTTTATTACTATGTTGTACTACATTCACTTTAAAACTACGTTTTAACCTGTAAAATTTACTTTTACGACACTGGTAGATCTAAGAAATAACCTTGTAACTCTTGCACTAAATTCCTTTTAACTTCGCTTAAAAGACACCCAAGTATTTCAAGTCACATTGCACTTAGTATATTGAGTTCTATGTCGGTGAACCGTTGTGACACAAACAGATTCTAGTGGCATTAAATGAGACTTCATTTGACAAATATACTGGTCAAAATAAATGGAAGTAGAATAGGAGGAAATAAATATTAGTAAATAATAAATAAAATAACTAAACTTAGCATATTATGAAATATAATATATAATTATACACATGACATAATACAACGAAAAAATTTTAAATCTTATTATGGAGGCAACAGGCGACCTTTCTATAAGCAATTTCATCCAGGCAACCAAGCGAAAGCGAAAAACATAAAATTACTGAGGGTTAGAGTGGTGCGGACAATAAATTAAATATTATAAAATGGCATACAATATATAAATATATAGATACTATAAACGTCACGAAGAAAAGTAGGGAAAGATAAGTGATTTAAAGGAATTAAGACTAACCTCTCCTGGTAGAAGAGGTAAAGAATTCCATAGATTAATGGCTGTTACTTTAAAGGATTTATTATAAATTATGAATCGGAAAACTATTGTAAGACAAACAGATTCTATCTTAAAGATCCAACCTATCGTTATCCCCACAGAACAGAGAAAAGGTTAGAATGATAATGTACTTACATTTGTACTAGAACCGTGCGCGCCAGTTTTCACACAATCATAAAAATTCACCTATTTATCACACCATGAAAATGGGGTTTTCATTGGCTAAAAAACTTTAAGCAAAAGAAGCCCTTATTATGTTAAAAATACGTAGTAATTTTACGGAAAGCACAATTATGTGTTACCAGCTGTTATGAAAATTTGCACGATGTATTCTGTCAGTACTTAATACAATATTTAAATGGAACACAGCAGTTTAGTTTTGTGTGCAAACATTTCAAAAATATGTTCAAATAAAAAAATCTAATATCGCACGACGTTAATTCGTTGAAATAATTTTTCGTTATACTGTGCAAAAAAGAAATTCG